>JAYKAV010003354.1:2548704-2708801 GCA_035582835.1 Phoebastria nigripes
AAAAAAAAAAAAAAAAAAAAAAAGGGTGAAAGTGGGAGAAATGCCAGGGAAAACGTGTCAGCTTTCTTACATTTTGCTTTGTGAAAGAAACTGATGTATGAAAATAAAACTGCCTGCAAAGCCAAATAAGTATCATAGGAATGTGGATAATAAGMATAAGAGAATCAAGAGAAACTGAACAGTTCAGTGTCTGGTCAGATCATCAGCTGTTTTATTTGAGGAAAGCTGAGCCATGTAGGCTGAACTTTCGATAAGTTACTGATGTGATTGTGATGATGACAGTAAGCAAATTTACAGTAACTAAAACCTTACAGTGTCTTCACTCTGCTGTATTCCCTTATCTGGTGTACCTATTGACTTCAATCTTGCTGCTTATATAAGAAACTACAGTGCACCACTGGCCTTTTATTTTAAAAAATCACTACCAAACCATAAACTGATGTTATATTGCAAATTCCAGATTTATGTACACAAATAATTAGCTCGCTTTAATAAACATCTGTCAGTCACATCCACTGAAAGTTGGAAGGAGCTTGGCAAAGCTAATACTTCTTAATGAAATTTTTTTTCAGTGAAAAAATGCAGATTCTGTGACACTGAAATGTTTACTCATTCAGTTTCAATAAAATATTTCACTCCATACCAAGGTCCTAATATTCCATTTTAATATTTTGAAACAAAACATAATAATTTTCATATTATAAACAGTTTCTCATGTGGAAAGAAAGATACATTTTTATTGGAGCTTTTTTACAGGTTTTAACTTCAAAATTGCTGGTTTCATTTTCAGCCTAGCAAGAAAAATAGTTAAAAAAATAATTTGCTAAAAATATAATCAGCTGGAGATGGTATGTTTTATACTTGCCAAGGAATTGAAAAAAAGTTATTTGCATACCTCTAGAATTCAGAGCTCTTGAAAATCATGTCATTTTTGAAGCTCTTCATTTGAATTTAGAAATTTTACTTCAGACCTCTCTAACTAAAATAAGAAGATGTAGAGTCATTAAAATGCTCAGAATTCCCCACACACCTGTGCAACACAGAGGGATCTTCCTAAGAGAAGGATTTTTAACTTACAACTAGAAATGGACGCAGTGCACAGTAAGCACATTTTCTTTATCAGCGAACAGCCCATTAACGTACTAGTGTAAAGAAATGAATGTGCTTCTGCGTGCACAAATACAACTACAGTGTTCTTGTATGTATGTTGTATTCTGTCTTCATAATGTCCCAAAACATTTCCTGCAACGTGGCTCTGAGTAAGGCTGCAACCCTGTCCAGGCAGCGTAAAAGATCTCTTGTCCCGCAAAAAAATACTCTTTCAAGGAATTGATCTTTATTAGTCAGGCAGATTTTCCATCATGGCTGTCCAGCTTTGCCCACATGTGACATCTCATGCTGCAGATATGACTGCCAAGCTACCTGCCATTCATGTTTTAAGCTTTCTGCACCGGCACACCATGTCAACAGACTGTTTTGCTGTTGTCTTCTTTTAGTGTGCCTCTTCCCCTTCTGCTTTCTGTGTGAGGTTGGTTTTTTTTGCTCTGTCCATTTCTCATTCTTCTCATTCTTTTTCTGCTGAGTTTTTGGTTCTTCTGCCTTGATTTCTTTTGGGCTGTTGCTTTTGCTGCTGAGAAATGAGGGGTGCACATTTTCTTTTCATTGCCAGTTCTCAATAACTCTAGAGAAGGCTCAGGGAAGTTGCCATCCTCTCTTTCTGGCATTCGTTGTCCCTGCAGCGAATGACTTAGACATAGGCATCTGGGCTTTCACATTATGAGCGCAATCTCCTCACCAAAGTGGGAGGAAGCTCCTCAGTATACCCTCAGTGTACTCGGCCCTTTTAAGGGTCTTTGGATGATCATAGATGGGATTTTGAAAAGGGCTGGATGAATAATGCATTTTTAGTTTAGTTCCCAAACTGAGATATTGTGGGTGGGGAATGAGAAAGAAAATTTTGGATGAATGTGGAAATGGTTTATTTTACACAAAAGGAAATGCTGTGTTGTGATTAGTGTTTAGAGCCCATTTAAATAATCAGGACAATTTTTAAATAAAAAATTTGCCATCTTGAAATGAAAGAACATCAAAATACTGTGTTTAAAAAGGCCAGATAAAACATATTTATAACCTTAAGAGAATCCCCCTCTTTTTTTCTTACTGAAACCATTCATCATATTTATCTAAGGGTTCACAGACAGCTTGTCCGCCCAAAAAGGGTTTTCATTTTTTGATTAATTTACTTTTTACCTGCTTAAAAGCAGATATCCTACTGTGAGTCAACACTGGCATATTTAAATCACTAAGGCACTTAAAAAATCCCACTCTTCACCAGCAGAATTCACAAGGCTTCAACCACATTGCATGGGGAGTGTGGCACACGGCAGCAAACACACCGAGTATTTGCAATCAGCAAAGAGAGCTGTGCCGATGACACTGATTGTATCTAGGCAATTGCAACCATGATTTTCAGTGTACCCAATACATAAAACATAATTATGACTTCCTGCCTTTTTGTTTCATTTTTCAGTTCCTAGGTCATGGTGTTCTTAAAATTTCCACCTATTATTTTATTCAGAATAAGTTGATTGAGGAAGCTGGTGGTAGAACATGACCAGCAGAGTCCCTCCTGTTTTCCGTCCTCTGCCTGCAGCAGATACTGAATATCTTCATGCTGCTCCAGATGCTCTGTCCTCCTCACTGTATTTCTCTATGTTTTGAAAGTGAAATGAAAGGATTTTCAAACATTCCTCTGCATCTAAAAATGGCAGCAGTAAAAACTGGAATTAAGGAATTAAACCAATTACCACGTACCTAACCAAACTGGGAAAAAACAGGCTGTGGGTGTGGTCGCTTATGGATCGTTGGCAACAAAGAGGTCTTAAGAGCCTTCCTGCCAATATGCTGAGTGCTAACAAAGCATCATCAGGCTTTATGCTGACTCTGAAAAGAAAATACTAAACTCTCTCTCCTGTAACATCTTAAATACATTTAGCAGCTGCGTGCACAAACTCTGACTAAACTCTTATGGTTTACAGCATACTTTTCTATCTCACACTCTTACAGACTGGTAAGGTTCAGCCTTGACTCCCTGCTAGGCACAATATGAAGAATTCTATAATTATCAATCTAGTGATGGCATTTAAAAGCAAATGCATTATCATGCACAGAAATCATCTCATGTCCCCTACAGCGAGTTCCACAACAAGGACTGTCACTTTGTTTGACTATAACTCTGGCTTTATTACATTTAAACCTCTTCCATCAACACACTCCCCCAGCCAAAAAAATATTCTTTTATTCATAAAATAGCATGTAGTCTGGAGTGGCTGTGAACGTACCTAAAGGTCATATAATGTCAGAGTCATTATTTTCAAATCATCTACACTCATGAGCTCTACTTTGCAAGGCTAGCTATCAAAACAATAATAAACACAGAGCGCGTGTGGTGCTGCATGAAAATTTGTGCCCCATCATTTAAGAAGTATGGAATAGAAGCAGAAAGATTCCTCCCCACTCCTCCTCCTCTCACTATTGTGCAACTACTGCATTCAGCACACCGTTATATTAAATGTAATTAATAGCCTGAACCCCTCTTTACCAACACCCTTTTCCCCTTGACCCACTTGGTAATCCAAGACAATGCATTTACAAGCCAGATTATGCATTGCAGAGTTGCCAGCTCTGTCAGACCCTGGTATTTTACCCTCTCATGGATCAGAAAGATTAAAAGYAACTTGAAAAAGCACATATTATGATACTAAGTCCAGTAACTCTAGCCTGTTTGCTTCAGCTCAGATATGGAAACTAAGCAAAGATTAATGTTTTGAATGGTATATCTGAATTCATGTTCTGTCAACCAGCTGCAGAGATAGGGGTTGCTGTTTTCCATTTGTTTGGTTGGTTTTAGTTTCCGTAATCCAGATAGTTTTCAATCACTGTTTGCAGCATCAGGAAGGCTACACAGCATCTGCAGTCCTGGGCATTGTTAAAACTAATATTTCCAGCCACACTCAAGGTAGGAGCCATAGGTCATTGGTTCAACAGGTTAACGTGACTGACATAGATCGCACTAACTCTAAGAGTGATTACATTCATTTGCTGACCTAGATCTTCTGTAGATTAAGACATACTCCTACCTTCACCTTCTTTACCCTCCCATTTTCTCTGCCTTAAAAAAAATAAATTGGTTAACAGATGTAAGCAACTGGAAGGCTTCACATTTCACCTCTCTCTTTTCTTTTTCTCAGTGACAAAAGCAGTGAAGAACGAAAGGGGCTGAGGTGAAACAAATAACTGTCCTGTGCTTTCCTTAGCCAGCTGTACCATGCATTACCCCACTCTGTGTTGATACCTGGCACTAGTCTTAATATACCCTATATAACATCAGCCCAGGGATGAAACAAGCAGACAGACAGACTTTAAAGTTGTGTATCCAGAGCTGACCATGTTTATCAGGGCTGAGCTGCATGCAATGCTCTGCATGAGCTCCAGTCAACAAAAAGCAATTTCTCTTTATATTACTGTGAATTATTTACTATAATATTTTGAACTGACATCCAGATTTTTCCCCCTCTGTTCAGAGTTTTATTGCAATGAAAAGAAGAGAAGTAAATGCATAGCAGGAGAGGGGAAATAAATCCCATTGAAATGGACCGGCTGATGAAATAAGCGTCTTTGAAACAATGCCTTATGCAAGAATAATTGTATCATTTGTTACAGTGCTGTACTGATGTACTTAGGACCATCTCTGACTATGGCAGAGTGGAAGCAAAGCTCCAGCTAGAGCATCCACGGGGCTGTGGGACTTTGTTTATAGGTGGTTAGTGAAGATAGACCCAAGTGGCCAGCCCTGAAGATAGGGGTTTTGAATCCTTCCTATAAACTGTGGAGAGTTTTAGAGCTAAGATATTGGCCACATGCACACACATACATGCAAACACGCACACACACACACGCACAGACCAGAGAGGAAAGTCTTTCCCATTACCAGGTGACTGAGGGCATCATGTCTTTGGCACAGAGGACAGAGCAGACACTGCATCTTGTGTTCTGCCCTGAATACAGAAATAGGCAGGGCTGAGAACAGGTCCCTGTCTGTCTCTCCCACACAAGCATTAGGGGGGAGAGCTAGCTAACTAACTCCTGAAAAGAAATGTCAGCTACTACTCACTGTCTCAGCACTGGAGATAGCTCAGAGAGAAGTGCGTCTAAACCCTCCTGTACAGGAAAAGGCTCTGCTCCACAAGTTACGTCTGCCTCCAGTTCTGGATTGCAGATGTGAACCTCCCTCCTCACGTCCATAGCTCAGGAGTTTCCAGACCTGACGCTGGCTTAGCTTTCATTTTAAGCAGTGCCAAATGAAGTTCAGAAGCTGAGGACAGTTCCGTAGATGTGATGTTTGGACCAGCTGATCCTTTCTCTTCCAAAACTTGCATTTGCTCCCAATCCAAAATCCAGTTTTCTCCTCAATGAAAATTTGGGTTGGTTGTAAGGACCTTTTCCACAGTCTCTAGCTCTTGCCATTAATGCCATTGCTGAATCTAACACAAGTGTCAGTTGAGTTTCACCTTCATTTCTAAGGAAGACAGCATTTAGATCCACAGCTGTCATTCCCAGGTCTCACTGTGCAGCAAAGGAAGTTAAGGAAAACGGCTGTTATGAATGTTATTGCATAAGATTCTGCCTAAGCAAATTATTAAATGAACAGAGTATCCATACATTTTTGACAGGATGAAAACYTATTTGGACAAGTCAGCAGAAAGTTTGGCTGAGTGATTACCACAGGCAACCCTGTGAGAAAGGGGTACAGCCAAAGACACAAAGCTGAAGCGGCAGACAGTCAGGAATGAGAGGCTAGTGACAAGCTGAAATGCTGGGCTCTGTGCACGCACAGCCAGAGATGGGCACTTGAAAAGCTGGTAGTGCCATACTTCCCAAGAGCATTTCTGATGGAAGCAGTGAGCAAGCTTTGGGGACACACTTTCCACAGCTGTTTTGCTTGCCCACACATGCTGAGGTCTAGGCACCCRCAAAGTAGGCAGTGGCTGAAGGCGGCAGTGACTGCACCACCAATTTCCCCAACCGATGGCCAGACTGCTTCCAAAGAAGATATTAATGTCCAGGGTGGCAGCAAAACGTGATGGGACAACCCCTCACATCAGCAGGACACCTTCTCCTTCCCCCACCAACAGCACAAGCAAAAGTCTGATCCTCTGTGGCTCTCCCCTGAACTCTGTTCCTTTCCCACGGAGGGAACAGCTTCACCTCTAAGCAGCAAAACTCTGCACTCACCCTGGGCCAAGTGCTTTTTCCAAGGTGAAATCCAGGGGTCTGAGTCTGAGCCCTCTTGTATCAGATTGGCCCTGACTGTCTGCAGTGATCCTGTTACTGGAAGGCTACGCACACGTGCTTGTCCCTTAGCCACACACCTCTTCTCTTGAGAAAAAATCTTGAATGAAGCATTTTCCCAGTGGAAGGGGGAGTAGGCAAGAGAAGCCCTTCAGGGAATAAAAGGCTAGCGTGAGAAATGGATGTAGATGGTGCAACCAAGTGGTTGGGGGGGGCAGGTGTTAATTGGGGACAGAAGTAGAAAACTGTGTTTCTCTCTGCATAAAGGGACAAATCTAGCCTTCTGCCTGAACAGGTTTGTTCCTGCAGCATAAGAAGAGGTTGAGGCTCTGCTGTGTTGCTCTCTGTGCTGCTGAGGTGCACCTCTGCAGATCAGTCCCACAGCACCTGTGTGGTGGGGACAGAGCAGTGGGACGAGGAGCAATCCCGTACCCTGGCAGGATACAGGGATACAGGGCAGTCATGCCCTGTAGAGCCTGTTTCGGTGACTGGGCTGCCCCTGGACACCAGCCCCAGCACTTTTTGACCAGGCTCATCCACATGTAAAGCCTGAAACTGGGACCCTCTTTGGTTATTCCTGCTCTCCAGTGCCAGAGCCACTTATGGATGCTCAATTATTCACTGGATTTACCCTTGACTGTGGAGCAATAAACATAACTACTAGAGAGTTTGGATGGTACAGATGCAGATATGCCTAGTTGCCTCCTTTGCTTTGACTGCCAATGAGCAAAGGAAGGAGCGAGCCTCTGTGTCAACTCACAAAGGCAATGAAAACCTTCAGCCATTCATTAGCAAAACTCCTGTGAACAGCATGTGAGCCTGCCTCTGGTAACTTAGGTAAGCCAACTTGAAAATACAGTAAAAATGAAAGAGAACTGTCAAGCTGATAATTAATGTGCAATTCAAAAATTATGCCTTGTTAATGCTGTCCTGGTTAGAGGAACAGCCCTGGGGAGAGGCTCTGAACCAGCTTGTACTCTCACTCTCTGAATTTCCATGTCTGTTGTGGTAGACACTATGCAAGCACACTTTAGTCTGTTCAAATTGAGACAGAATAGTGCGTATTTTTTTATTAACCTGAGACTGCAGACCCAGTTATTTTGGTAGGTCTGTCCTACCTGAATGAAAGCAGCCTCCTTCTTTCCTTAGAGGCAGATACATGGAGCAAAAGGCACTCGCAATCACCTCCCTGCTGGTTCTAGCACCTCCACTGGCATCCATCGTTTGTCCAGGACACTAATTTATTTTCCTGAGAGAGGAAAAAAAAAAAGATTTTCTGATACCATCACCCCATTCAATATGAGGTACAGGAGGACTCAAGGAAGAAACACAGTAATTCCGGGTCTTAGACAGGCCAGGCAAACACATAAATCTGGAGTGCCATTAGAAGGTGATTGCTTTCCTTCCCCTTCCTTTCCTCCAAATTGTTCCTGTTCACAAAAGTCCAGAAGGAAAATTCATAGAACTGTCTTCACAGGCAATAAACCAAAGTTAATGATCTGATGTAAAGCCACTGGAGTAAGAATATTTTCATATGGTCAGAGGATGGAGGCAGAGTAGGCAGAAATATGGCCTTGTGGGTGCCATATGACTTTACATGTTATACAGAATCTGAATCCTTCTTCCAGCCTTTAAAAGGGATACTGCTCAAATTTAAAGGTTGTAGAACAAGGACGTTTAGTGAATCAATGCAGAGGTGCTCTGAAGCAGAACTACCACAATAAGCAAAACAAACAGCCTTGCTACCCCATTGAAATTAAAAGTACACAACAAAATTGACTTGTGGTTAGCAGGGCTGCACCAAAGGAGGTATGTAGTTACCTCCTCGGCTGCTCCACATGCAATGAAAGGAGCTCACACTCCTTTTTTGTTAGGGAATGCTGAGAATCAGTTGCCTCCTGAAAGAAACACTGCTGCACCGCTCCAGATATGTTACTGGTACATCAAAAAGAATTAACATCCTGCCTCCACTTACACAAAGAGAGGGGTCTCATTTGATGCCAAATGGCCATGTGCACTGATACAGAAATAATGTCTTGGCAGCCACCAGGTGAAAGGAGCCAAATTACATCATTCACTCTCCTTTCAGTGGGGATAGAAGACTCTATTTACTACTTTGGCAATAGCCAGCACCACAGCTGCCGCCAGTCACATGTTAAGGGGAGCAGAGGGAGGGCAACAAATTGAATCCTGAGAGCCTGGGGATCATCTCTGTAAAATGCCCCATGCCTGACGCAACAGGGTGCTATCTTAGGACTCAGGAAGCCTCCATTCTGGTCCCACTGCTGTCACCAACGTCTGCTGCATGACCTTGGCCTGTCACTTCACCCCTCTTCTTTCTTCCTGCTCTTGGTCCTGTTTATTTGGCTCACAAGCTTTTGAGGGCAGAGATTGACATACTGTGTAAACTCTCTGCTTAGTTCAGTGCTCTGCTGGTCTCATCTGGGTCCTATAGGCACTCCTGCAGCAGAATAAAAACAACGGCAGCTGTATTTCTAACAAGAAAGAGGCCAAAAAGGGGTACATTTTCAAACAGATGGGGTAAATACGTAACATGGATGTTACAAGATGGGAAGTTCTGCCACTCCAGAGGACCTTTAGCTGTGCAAATGCCTGATGGAGTACAAGTACAATGATAAGAAGTCAACAGTATGGCTAGAATGAGCAGCAGAAGCAGTTAAGTAGTTTAAATATTTTTTAAGCTGAAACTATCAGGGAGAGGAACTGAATTAATATGAGAAAGCAAGGATAAATGCCTCTGTGAATGATTGCCAAATTCGTCTTTATAGGAAGAGCCATGCTGCATGAAGAATACACCTACAGGGCATAAAAAAAAAAAGAGAACAAGTGTTTAACTGTGTGACCTAACAAGTTTTAAGATTTGTCCAGTTTCCATCGCCAGAAAGCTCAAGCATATCTGTCTTCTTGTATGCTTCAAGCAACTGATAATTATCAAACACAGAAGAGAGTGACCCCATCTTAATTTAAAACGCATGCTCAAGTGACGCAACTCAATTCTTGTTGCTCAAGCAAACCCCTGCAGAGTAGTAATGTGATAAATGAAGACTAAAAAATACCCCCAAAAAACTAAATCCCTTCTCTCAGGACAGAATACAGTGCCAATTTGTGAAACCTTTGTTACATATAATTCAATAAAACCTGCTAAAAAACTGAAGGAGTTGGTGCCCCAGAGAATTTTTGTACTTTTAAAACGAACCATAATCACCCTACAGAGAGAAGCTGAGGAGACCCTTATCTATGCTTTCTCTGCAAAACAGATCCACAACTTCATTAAAAGAATCCGTGTATTTTGTAACTAAATGAGATTCTGTCTCGCTGGCAGGCATATTCTGCTCACCGAACAAAGAAACCACACACAAAAACGTTCCAAAGGGAGATGTCCTTAAAAAAAAAGTCATTGTAACACCATCAGACTGTGGAGTCTGCCAGAGATTGTGACTTTGTGGAAGAAAAAAAAGACTGACAGGAATTAGGAAGCAAGCTAGATGCATGTGACAAAAATTTGTTCTCTTGACCTTTTTATTTCTCAGTTAATGCCTGTGAGTTTCTGCTTGTTGTAAAGCAATTGCTGTGTTGTTTTGTTTCCCTGTATTCAAAAGTCACACTGTTGCCCTCCAACTTCTGCACAGGGCAGCTGGGTTTAGGGACGTGGCAGCACCCTCAGACTTATTTGCGGTGGATTTTTAGAGTATCTCACCAACACRCGGAGACCTGGAGAATAAAGCCTTGAAGGCTTTCTCTCAAAGGCAAGAGGTTTACTGCTCATCTCCTGGTGTGTTTGTCCTTAGCTGCAAGCCTGACTGGGCCCATTAGGCCTGAGATGAAGAACCACCTGAAAGACAAATGTGAAAAATCACAGCACTAAACCACTGGGAAATTCAAACTTCTCCATGCATGGGAGCCAACAGGGCTGCTGATCTGTAAGGAAATATTCAGACACTGATCCATGCACTGTGTTCTTGCTCGGAGTCTGACTGGGAGAGGAAAGGGATAGTAAGATCTCAGATCTGGCAACTAATGGTAACAGAAGGCGAGAGGGGAAAAGGAAAAAAACACCAGTGATTTGAGGATGCAGATGGTGGTTTGAGATCCAGAGTAGTTCTGTCTGCCATGTTTCACTTCTCCCTTTTAAAATACCCAAAAACAAGATGAAAAGGGGAGCTGGAGGTAAAGCCCCAAATGGGATTTTTATAAGGGACTTCCTTTTTTCTCCTTATACATGGCAGATTGTTAATTACTGTATTTCAATTATTAAATAAAAGAGCAGGAATTCACTAGATGGTGAACATTTCCAATAATATACAAATTTAAAGATAGGCAAAATTTACCCAGGATGTCAAGTGTGAGCTACGTGTTCTCATTCTTCACACTCAGTTGAAAAGAGGCAGCTCCACAAGGAATTTCTTCCCACCTACCTTAGACACACATTCACTCAGTCTGGGTGAAATTTTATACTTCAATACATCTGTAGTTAAGGGAGATGAATCTCTCGTGAGGTCACTGCCAGCCCGTAAAGTCACAACTTGGTCTGACCCCATGACTTCATTATAGCTTGCAAACCATAACCCATCTCAACCTTGCTCCAGACTCTCCTCAAACATCTGAATTCTGAAAAAAGTGTTTGCAGCCTTTATGGAGAGATTAGCTAACCTGAGCTCTGACATTCATGGCAGAAGGAAAAACAGACCAGAATAAGAAACATTTCTCAGAAAATCCCTTATTGATGTATGTCTGTCTGTTACATCAAAAAAGCTTTGTCATGCTGATAACCTCAGTTGTGAGTATTTGACAGGAAAAGATCAACTGCCTTCAGGCAATGTAGACCCAAACCAGTTAGGGATTTAAATCTAATTCTGAGACAACGGATGGCTTCCTGGTTATTTTGGCTGGCTCTAGAGTGGCTCCATGCATGCAAAATCAATATTAAACTCTACTCAGAAGTCAGCTGCTAGCTTTTGCAGTCTGTAGGACTCTGGTATTATGTGATGCCAGCATAAAACTCCACTAGTAAATGGGCTGAATCATCCTGAACAAGCTTCCTGGGATATAAACACATGTGGAAAATATGAGTGGTCTAATCTACAAGTGATGGATAAGCATACCGTCCAAGCAACAACATGTACTTACCTTACCAAACCCAAAATATTGTTTTCCACTTACGGACAGGTCCAGGACTTCTATTTCATGAAACAAGTTATAAATTTTGTCTAGACTCTAGCTAGCATCAAGCACCACCAATACCACTTTCTTCAGTCTCCCAATATGATTTATGGATGTATACATAAATTTTTCCTTAAGCCACGTAGTCCTCATGTAAAGTGAAAGCCTGTCTTGACTAGTGAAAGTTTACCATGATGCTCTGTCAGCAGGATATGCCGTTCATTTCAGAAGATATTTGAATATTTTCTACATGCTGAAGATGCTGTGATACTGGACGTGACTTCCGTTTACCAGCTCCCGTAATCATGTCAAGTGCTGAGCAAAAGGAGTTAAAAGAGAAGCTTTACTCTTTTTATTTCTACAATCATTTATTTCAGAGTTTTAATTTTTTTTTTTTTCCAAAGCCGTAGAGTTTTGCTGCATAGCATTCACAGAAGGCCACAAAGACCATTCAAACTTTGAAGCATCTTTAAACAACCTGGAGAAAGAGCAGTTAATTTTGTTGACACTAAAAGATTACTGGGGTAAAGCAATGAAATTTTTAAAGGAATCTGTAGGCTGACTATCAAAAAAAAAAGAATTTACCTGCACTCCCTGGCCTTATTTTTCCTGCACCCAGTGAAGCAAGAGCACCGCAGCTGCTCAGTCCCTCACCCTCCACCACCCCGTTCCCTCATATGTGAAAGTTCACCAAGGAGTCAGAAGGGTCAGCCCTGCCAACTTTTCCAGAGCTTTACCTCAGGCATCTCCACAGAGCTGGATGGTCTGTCCCTATACATTGATGTTTTTCAAATAACAGTCATCCCCTCCTCTGCAGATGCTCTAACCAAATTAAAACCATGCTGGAACCCGTGGAGGCTAGAAAATTCATTAATGGATTTGAGTGAAATTGCTGTTTTATGGAATGTAATTTCACATATGGGTAGTTACACTATCTATGGAGTTCATGGTTGAAACAATTTAAAGCACTTCTCACCCTAACACAAAAGATAAGCTCGTTTTATGAGCTTCTCAGCTTCCTCTGGCCCGTATTAAGCACAAATATATAATGTGAACAACAGAGTCTTTTAAGTTAGATCATCAAGAGGAGCTGAAGACAGATTCATTGTTGTAAAAACACAGCCCTCTTCAGGGTGATATGCGGTGCCCTGCCGTTTCTGAAATATAATCTGAGGCACCAGCAAGCTTGCAGTTGACTTGCCAGATATCTTCTGCTATATGTGTTAATTTTTAAATATTTAAGAGATACACTTTTACTCTGGGGAGATGTTTCCCGTCTCCAATTGTTGTGGAGCATGACTGGCAAGAAAGAAGTTATCTTCTCTCCAGAGAAAATAACACAAGTGTGCTCCACTGCAAAACCCACAACGATTATATGAATAATTTGCATACCTCAAAATCAAGGCACATTTTAGTGTGATATTAAAAACAATGTGTTTTATCTTGCTTTGGTTTATCAAAGGTCTTAAGTTTCTCACTTCAAATCAGTGTCTGGTATCCAATACCTGGGTTTCAWTCACTCATTCAAACCAGGTCTTCTGCAAAAAGTGTTTCTTACCCGATTCACTTTATCATTTGTACACTGCATTTAGAAGATCATATCACAAGCCACAAGCATGTTTGATATTATTGAAATTACACTGCTAATATCCATATCAATTATGTTTTGAGATTTATGTTTAGTATAGATATTAATGCAGTCTGGCTTTTCCATTTTTACTTCTGCAAGTATAATTTATTGAGACATAAATAGTAATATTAAAGCTATCAAGTATAAACATCAATACTTGACAGCACTGTGTAATGTAAGAGTTACGTGCATCTAAATTCAGTTACAGTCCTTTCTGAATGCTCACATCTTAACTGCAGACTGCAGCTCACCAGGAATTCTGAGTTTTGGAAGCAGCAGGCTGTCAAGTAATACAGTACTAACATCTTGAAATAAGCTTTTCAGAAGGACCGGGGAATCGGCAGCACATGGTTAGGACGTAAAAAAGTATGGTTTTCTTTTTTTTTCACTAAACACTCACTGTTTACATGCAGTAACACTTCTTCCCATCTCTCAGTTTGGATTAATTATACTTTTGGTGTTTTAGTGATTCCAGAGACATATAGGAAAACAGGGTGAAGGAACCTCAGTAAGTCACCCATACTGTCAGTACTCCGAGTTCAGCTACACTGAAACCTTCCTTAATGACCAGCTTGTGTCTAACATCCTCCAGTGATGGGTATGCTACCCTCCATGGGTAACTTATTCCTTTGCTGTGCTGTTCAATGTGTTAGAAAGTTCTATCTTATTGCATGAAACAAGGAGTAACTGGTAAGCAATGGTATGTGGTTTGGGAAAGAGACAGCATGTGTGACAAGGCTTGGCCAAACAAAAATTTGATTTCAAACAGACATTTTTCTGGTGAACCATAAAACAAATACCTTCCTCAAGGTGAAAGCTTACAAAGCAGGGACACCTATTGCTCAGTTAAAATACAACTGGCAGTGAAGGTGTGATTGTCTAAAGGCTCAGTCACTAATACAAGCTTTTTATCTCAGCTCACTGTGGACACAGACAGTGTAAACTGGAAGGACTTGTCCTATAGAAGTGTCTTTCCCTCTCCTTTGGCTACGGAAGGGACATCAGTGACTTGGCCTCATCAATGGATGCACAGTGTTGCCTTCAATTTTAAGCTCAAAATACTAGAGTTTTATTATTTTCACAGCTGTTCTGAGAAAACAAGCAGTAGTGAAGTACCATTGGCATATTTTGAGACTACTGTGTTATTTGTGTTATGTATTAATGTATGTTGTTAAGTGGAACTCTTCTAAACTGACACTACCCCAAAGCAAAGCTTGCCTCTGTTCAGATGAGGTGGTAGTATTATCAGAGTCCATGGCACGCTTCACACTTGATTTGTTTGAAGACACCAGGGAGAAAGTACCTTAAGATGAAGCAAACTGAGAAGGAAACCATGAAAGTCATGTTGAAGGCAGAAGTTTTGTGTTGCTTTAGTTCAGTGAGCCTTCTGATAGAGACACATGCTTGTACTTACTAAGAGGGGCTACCTCTAGCAAAAAGAGCTAAAGACCACACTTAGCACTGTCAAACACTTACAAACCTTTTAGTACTTTAAACTGTAAACCTGACCATGCTCTATAACTATCTCAGTGGGCTTTTGAGCTCATAGCCCTTTTATCTTGTGTAACTTTTTTCCTTTTTCTATTTGGCATTCTGTTTTTATTAGGATTTGTCAGTGTAGTCAAGTGTGCATCTGAATAACCTGAGAAATTTAATGGCGCAAGTAATGGAGAATCATGTCCCGTTGCATCTGGAAGCATCTGCCCTTAAATGTAGAGTTTAATCTGCCACATGCAAAAATTTCTATCTTTCCGTCAGAAAACTGATACAACCCACCTTTGCACTGAAAAGACTAACTAACTAAACAGTATACTTGCTGTATATTTCTGTGAGTCTACCCAGAAGAAATATTGCTACAAACAAGAAATACAAACAAGTATTATTTGTTTGTTTAAACATCATCTGACAAAGTGAGGATGAAACATTTTTCACCAAAAAAAGAAGAGATCTCCCAGCACTACCAGTGCCATAGAAGTACTGGTACATAGTCAAGAATTTTCCACTTCATTCAAACTGGAGCTGAAGATGCTTTGAACAAACCACACTGACCCCAGCCTGACAGCCTTGTGCCCCAGGGGAAATCCCAGCTAACAACTTCAGTGACAGTCTGTTGGTGTCTCCCAGCTTTGGAAAGCCTGCAGGGGATGGAGGTATGGCCAAAGAGGACAGATAACTGAAGGATCCCTATCAAAAAGGTACTGTTGACAACACAGATGAAGGAATGCATTTGTGGGTGTCCAACGGTTCCATAAATTCCGTTCTGGAAATATTTGTGGGTTCGGTTGCATTTTTTCCCCTCTTATTTATAATTAACGTTCCCTAGTTGGTGGGGAATACACCAATATTTTAGGACTTTCTTTTCTCTTTTAAGATTTTAAAATGCAGCTGACAACACACTAATCTGGCTAACTTTGACCTCCTTCGAATGTGTTTTCGATTTCAGTAGTACTCATCTAATTTTAGCCAATCTGACCAAGTTAAAATAAATGTGGCACAGACGATGAAGGGAGCGATTCATTTACCAGCGAGAGGCAGCTACTTTCAGGACAGATGTTTATTGTGGAAAAGGCAATGATCAAATGAAAATGTCAGCAAAAAATGCAGAGAGTTACAGTCCCTGCTGTCAGGAAATTTATTAATTTCAAAGCATCATCAGTGATACATGGAAAGGTGAATTATTAAAAAGTAAACAAAGATTCTCGTTAACTTATATTCTCTCTATAAAAAACTGAACAATACTTGGGTTTTTGCCTGCAGCTGTGCAAGTGACGCAGCCATTATTCTCTCAGCCCTTGTTCTCACCCACTCACACACCTTCATTTCACCTGATGGCTGGAAAGGCAGATTCTGCTTTCCTTTGAAGTAGCTGGAAATGAGAATAACAACATCTTGCTGCTACTTAGCCCCGTTTGCTGGCAGGACTCAAGCTGCTTTACAGAAGCCATCAGCATCATTACCTCCACTTTACCAGTGTGGAGACCAAAGCCCAGCAAACAGCAAGTTGTGTCTAAGGACAGCCCGTGAGCCGGTAGGAGAAGCAGGAGGAACCCAAAGTCTCCACCTGCGGGTGGTGTTACCGCAAGCACAGCGTAATGGACGATACTGTGCATCCTCTCAGAAAGGGTTCATTTCTTTGCCAGGGTACTCCAGGTGGAAGCCCCCTAAAACTCACCTGCCCATCAGCCAGGGGACTTGCTTCAGAGATTCAGGCTCCATTTACTCCCTCATGACAGGTGCCCCGTTTGCTCTGCTGCCAGCGTTACCCCCTAGCCACAATAGCTTTAGCCCTGTTTAGTGTTCATCCCACTGAGGTATCTATCAACAGACGCCATGCTTCCTGTCACCCCCATTCTGGTAAATTAATCAAACCAGGCTCTTCTAGTATCACTTCATGTATTATGCTCTCCATTTTCCTAACCATGTTAATAGCCCTTGTCTATCATGCTCTCTACTTTAAAGCAATCTTTTTTGATTGTGGGTGACCAAATTATACTCCACCTGCCAGCAGTGTATGTGTACACCCCTCTCTCTGCAGGAAATAACTCATCTAATCCATCCTTGGCTTCCAAGGTCTTCGCCTTTTCTGTCATGTTGACAGCTTGTATACAATATTATGTGTCTTTATCTTGTCTTTTCTCTTCCTCTGCCATCCCAGCAGAAAGGCCTTCAATAGCGGGCATCTAATGACAGCAGGGTGTTCTTATAACTCATATGTCCATATATGGTTTTGCACTTTATACTGTGAACCTAACCCAGTTTCTAATCCTCTGTCCTCAAATTCTATCTGTGAAATATTCTGAATGCCCTGTCTGTACCTAGGATGTGTCATCAGCAAATCAGATTAGTACACTCCCACTTTTTGTGTCAAATAAACCACATCTCTTGCAAGATCAGTCCTTGAAGAAATCCATTTCCTCCTGCCCAAGATGTCTCACTATTTCTTTGCTCTCATAGGGAAAACAGTGATTTTATCCACCATTAAGGAGTCATGGCTATGTGCATGCTTGTGTGTGAGAGAGAGGGGGAAATGAGGCAGAATCTGGAATATTTGTTTTCACACTGAAAATCATTTGGAACTAATGGTCAAACATTCACAGTAAGAAACACAGTAGAAAAATCTGAAGGTAACCGTGCTGCTGCAGTCAGGGCAAGGTAGAAAGGTAATGTGACTTCAATATAGGCTAACTCCAGCAGTGCATGGCAGTGTTATCATTACCAAAGGACATTAGTAGCCTATATACAAAGCAAGAGAGGGAATGACAAGTGAGAAGGTAAGAAATAAACAAACATTTTGGAAAAGGTTCTTTTTCCAGAGAACTGCATCACGAGGGGAATAAGATCTTTAAATGAAGAAAAATATGGTGAAAAACCTGGGGTCTCAGAAAAGAGAGGGTCTTTTATGTACACAAAGCTTATCTCCAGCATGGCTCACTACCTTCTGCATGGAGGCATTGTAGGAACAAAGGAGGCACTGCTTCAAATCAAAGAGTCCATAACTGAGGTTTTAGCACAACCCGATGAACTGAATTGTTAGGATGGGTTTCATTTCATTCAACATCTAAAAGTTAGGAAACTGGACTGTGCTTATCACCTAAGCATCTAAAAGAGAGAGAAAGACCATATGGAGAGACCAATATTTAAACTAGGTAAGGAGAATTTTTCACTGGAAGTGCCTATCAGTTGTTCTGGACTATGGTGCTAGATGAGACACACACACTTTTTATGCAACTAAAATTAAGTAAAATAAATCTGGGTATATGTAAAAAGCCAAGAAGATCAAATTCTATGCATCAAACAATCCTAAAATAAATTCTGTATAAAATTACTGAACTACTAAGGGCTAAGTTAGTTTTGGTACCTGTAGCAAAAACTATACTAAAGGCTTGAAGAATTATCTTGAGTACTAGCGACCATTAAGCTTGGTTTCTGGACCATAAAAATTATTAGAAACTATAATAATGAAAAAAAAAAGTACATGTAAGAAATACCAGGTAAAAGCCAGCATGGCTTTTGCAAAGGACAGTCATGCCTCCCATATCACACAGTTCTCAGAAGAGGTGAGGAGTAAGAAACATTCCTGCTGGTACAATCTGCTTGGATTGCCAAAAAAATGGCAATGAAAGCATCTATCAGAGGGCCTTATGAAAACTAAATATTCACAGTATAAATGGCAATGATCAATTAGTAGCTGCTTTAAAAAAAAAAAAAAAAAAAAAGATGAGAATAATTTGAGTCTTCACAGTATAATGCTGCCACTCATGGTGCTACTGATGGATTGGAGCTGGGCACAGTGCTCCTCCACATATTCATAAGTGTTGCAGGAAACAGGTAAGAAGGGCACTGATAACAGTAGCTGATGCAAAATTATTCAGACTAATCTAAAGTTGACCATGAAGTATGCCAAAAGGTCATAAGTTTTTGTATTTAATTCCATGTTAGTAACTGCAGTGTGATGCAGAAGGGTAACATTCTGCTTGTATAGAGAGAGGCAATGCAGATATACATGTGTATGTATATGTATACATGTACATACAGGCTATTAAATACAGGCAGTTAGATGGTAAATTACCTAATGTAGTTTAAGAAGAATAGTTGGAGTCCTTCAAGATTCTTTGAATACTTTGAATACATGAGGTCACTGCTCCGGAACTATCTAAGAAACAAAGGATATGAACAATTGTTAGGAAAGAAGAAGAGAAAAAATCAAATAACTTTATGCCACTGTATATTCTTACTGTACATTATGTACTTATTATTCACTTCACCTCATCTCAAAAGGATACACTGGAACTAAGACAGAGAAGGCGAGACCAAACTTATGGAACAGTTTTGTTATAAGGAGAGTGGATAGGCAAGATGACAGATAATAGATAATAACAGACTAGATAATAGATGACAAAGATGGAATATGGCTGAGGTAGATATGATGAATAGGAAATGATTTATTCACTGTTTCTCACAATACAACAGCAGGTAGACTGATAATGAAATTATCAACCAGCAGTTTGAAAGCAGAGGAAAAAAAAAATCTTTTCACACAAGGCTGGGGAATTAATTCTCCCAGGATGCTCTGGAAACCACAGCATAAATTTGCTCCCAAGTGTCATTGAGAGCTGCTGAATGCAGGGCTACTGGCACCTCTGGCTTAGAAACCTCCAACCCAGATCAGAAAATTCCTCAGTGACCAGTTCCCAAAGTTGCCAGTTTGTGCTGGAAAAAAAATCCCTGCGTATTTGTCCCTTCTCTGAATTTCTCTTTCTAGCCAGCATTAAAGCCAAGTTTTAGATGCCACAAAAAAACCTCACTGGGACATGTATGTATTTGCAGTTTTAGTATACTTGAATGAGGTTACATCATGCAAATTTTTGAAATGTCTCCAATGTGTTTCCATAACTCAGCGTTATCTCTTAGAGAGGAAAAGAGAAAAGAAGATACACAGCTTCCCCATTTCCATTCTGTGATTGAGCTCTTTTCCTCACAAAATACTGGTTGTTGACATTCCTAGTTTTGTTACTGGTACCCCCAGTTTATTTGCAGAAGTAATCCCTTCATTCTGTCTACAAATACAGGAGTCTGCCTTTTTTTCCCCATTTATTAAAACAAACAAACAAACAAACCCCACATTTAAATAAGGTCAAGGCAATTCTGTAAAAATCACATCCTCAGATGAAATAAATTACTGTAACGTTATTGGCTTCAGTGGAGCTATGGCAATTTACAGCAGCTGAATATTGCTCCAGCACTATGATTCAAGTTATCAAGAACGTGAAATGCTGCAGTATTGATTCAGAAAAGTCTATTTGAATTTATTTTTCTAAATTCATTTGCTCCCAGATCCATTAAACATAGTGACGAAATATTTCTAGAATGCACATTAAGTGCAAAAATGTAGATTGGGGTCCAAATTCACCAATGCATTTAGGTATTCTCAGGCATTCTTAGGCTCCTAAGTGCTTTATGAGTCTGACCTTTATGGCATAGGATTGCATCAATAGCCTATTTAGCAAATGTCACTCATATGGATCTTTTTAAATGTAGTCCTAAATATTACCACTGTTATTTGCTGGTAATGATAGTACTCCAGTAGCACTCATGGGGAGTGTTCTCCAACAGAGCTATGGACATACCCTGCCTTGAGATCTCACAGTTTTTAGAGACAATATAGGGAGTGCACATGAAAATTCTCCCTTCAGACTAAGCTTGCCCCAGTGACCCGTCTGCCCTTTCCATCGTATAATGGCTAATTTCCTCCAGGTACCTCAGTAAAAACGGTTCTTGAGAAGGTTTGTGAAGGAGGAAATGACCTTGTGATTCAGGTTTTATCAGCCAATCCATCCATAAAGTCAAGGCTGAAGAAAGTATAGAGGGCTGTATTCAGATCATCTGCCATAAATGTGTAATTGACTTATTGTAGCCCCTTCTCTCCAGTGATTATAAAGTCTGGCAGCAATGTTGGCACCATGATTCGCTCCTTTCTCTCTTAAACTTAAATGTCTTCACAGCAGCAACACCTGATTTACGCGCCTCAAGCCTTTTGCCTACATACACACTACAGACAGTGTTGGATAAAGGAAGCCCGCATGCAGTCAAACCTAGCGTTGGTGGCAAGGCAGAAGAGGCAGGACGCAATGTGGTGACACAGGGGATAATAAGACGTTTTAGTTTTAAGAGTGTTAATGATGAAGGTGGTGACTTTAAGCGACAAACAATGGTTTCGGGCTCCTGTGGGCAGGGAATGCCACTGTGAAAGGGAGGAGCAGGAAAGCTGCTGCTGGCAGCCGCTTTCTGCAAGAGATAACTTGGGCTGAGGAGAGGCACAGCCAAGGAGATTTGTGTTGCTCAAGGACTGAGGCAAGAAAGGCTTAGATGAGAGTTTGGGGTAGAATTCAAAGGTGAGATGCCTAACATATCATAAAAGGAATTACCCTAAAAGAAAACACCCTAAAAGAAAATTGGAAAGCTGTCACGTAGCTGTGGTGCCAAGGAGAGAGCGGAGGATCTTGTTATTTAGGCACAGGGTAAGGCCTCAGTCAAACGGTTTGTTTTCAAGCTCCGCCACAGTCTCCCATGTGATTTTGGATGCGCCATTACATCTYTCTCCCAGTTCCCCATTTATGAAGTGCTAATCATATTTCATTACTAACGCTTGTCTTGTTCTTAAGTACCCGACAGTAAATTTGCTGGGGAAGGGATAGCCTTTATACGCATCTATATACGTGTGTGGATGCAGCTTTCTATAACAGAGTCCAGTTTTCAGCTGAGCCTCTAGAAAATACTGTAAAACAAGCTTCAGTTTATCAATAAAGCATGTTGTAAAATTGTGGGCCTGAATGACATTAAAATTATAAGACCGTCAATGGTAAAAAATGAAAAAAATAGATGATAAAAATAGAAAAAGAGAGGATAGCTTTGAGCAAAATATAATGAAGACAGAGTATTGCCTTCTCTTTACCTACATGTACTTTTGACTCTCACCAGGTCCTCAAAGATACTTATATTAAGTATTTTTGAGAAGCCAGGTCATAACCATAAACAGTCTGCATGTGTTAGTATTATGAGGAGCAGTGCTAACCTTTTTTTTTACTTACAGTATTTGTAACTGGCGTCTATACTTACTAGCATCATAAACAAGTGAGAGAGGGGGACAGTTTTTCTCCACTCTGTGTATTTATCTTGTGTGTTTGGCAACATTTGGAACCAGACCAAAACCAATTTAAGTCAATACTCAGTTTCATTTGTTCCCTTTATAGCCCATTTCCCCTCTTGGTTTGCGTGGGTATTTCCAACAGCAACAGAGAAGAGAAAATATTTCAAAGCAAAGCAAAGTGTGGTTATATAACAGCAAACAAAAGCAGGAGGTTTCAAGGGGAAAGTGTGACTCCTGAAAATAATTTTAAGAACTTATCTTTACACAGACTGCTACACACACTAATATAATTACAGAAGTACAAATCCCACACACACATACTAATGCACACAGTAAATAGAATTACATCAATGCTTATATAAGCATCACTTATTTTATTACAGAAAGAGGAAAAAGCTGTGACGGTGCTAGACCTGCATGCACCTTACATCCATGATACTCTTATTATTATTTTGGCTTAAACATTTGCACCCCTCATACAGGTAGTCGGAATGGTACAAAAACTGGATGTAGAGCAATGCTATCCTTTCCCCCCCCCCCCCCCCTTATTTTAAGGTTCTTTCTCTTCTGAGCTCTTTTAAATTATCATAAGGTTGAGGGGGTGGTCAGCCTACCCACTGGAGAGAGATTTTGTTTAAGTAATAAGCTGTTTATTAGTGGTTGAACTCAAAAGTGTGTTCCTGGCTTCTTTGTGGCAGCTGTTGAAGGTGAGTACTACAGAGCTCTAGCAGCAGTCAATGCAACCCACCCAGCGTTATAATAGTTAGGACAAAATTGCTGAAATTAAATAAAATGTGTTGAGTTAAAAGCACTTTTTAAATTCAGCTTTTGGAGGTGTGTATCTTCTTAATGGCTCGCTGGTTACTATGGGAACAAGGGTTTTCCCCTCTCCCCCAGGTTTTGCCTTTAACTGTGTTCAGTGCGATGCTGCTCCATGTCATTCTTTGAGCTGGCTGAGACAGCATCATATACTTTTATTGTAATACATGTATAGCCACCTACAGAGAATGAAAAGGCTGATTTTCTTCTTTTTGGCAGTCACAGTGTTAGATAATAGAGTCAACTGATTGTAATAGATAATTTGTTCCACTCGGGTTTATTGTCTTATTTGCTCTTTCCTTCTTTCCCTTCTTTTAAGTATTGAGGATCTTAAATCTATCACAGGTTTTGATGTCTTTTAAAAACATACAAGGTTGAAAAGCAATTGGCAGTGCAATTAGTAATGTTAAATCAGCGTGAATTCAAATCATTTAACTTGCTTCTTAGCAGCTGATACCAGGAATACGAATTAGAAGGTGGAACTAAAATTGGACTATTGAAACTGGAAATCTTCAAAACAAAAGACCCTGCGTTTCAGGCTGAGAAGAACATAGGCTTCTTTTAACATGGCAAGAAATAAAAAAGAGAGGGCCAGAACATGAGTTTAATGAGCACATGTTTGTTTGCTTTCCTTTCAAGAGACTGGCAGCTCTGCAGTGTGTGACTGGGAGGATGGTTGCAATGGCACAATGAGCGCTCTTACCCCTTCTTCCTTCAGTTCTGATCAATGCTCAGCTCGTTGCTTGGCAGAGAAGAGGAAGAGTACAACAACTGCTGTGTCGTGGATCACTCTCCTCCACCTCCTGCTGAAGAAGGGGAATATACATACCAAATATCCCTGGGTGTCATTGAGGAAGGGTTGTGCTGCCGTTTGCTGGGTTGTTGCACCTGAAAGAGGACACTGGAGCCGTTTATCCCTGCCCCAGGCACATTGCTTCCTACATCTGACAGAGAAAGGATACCACAACAATGGATTTCCTTCTTCCTCTTATCTTTTGTTTTAAACAACATCATAGCTGAAGGATGAGCAAAATATGCTGATTCCTCTGACTACTGCAATCATGCACAGCGGCATTTTATGTACAGTATCTCCCAGCCGTGGTCACTTTGCTTACAGCTTTAGGGCTCTGTTTCTGCCTACTTGTCTTCTGGCAGGGATGCACGCACGCAGATTTCCCAGTTCACACTTAATACCTTCCAACTGGAAAAGCAATTATTTTCCAATGGCATTTTTGGTCTCAATTTTCCTTCTATCTTCCATCTAATTTTGCTTTGAATATTCCTTCACAGGAAAGTTGAATCGGATCAAATGAGCTTTGCATTTTGTTCTGAAGTTGCTGAGTTCCTTATTGTCCTGAGGCCTTCCCAGGACTCCTAAATTTGGGATATGTGCAGAAAAACAATTTCCTTTACACTCCCTAGCTCCATCACAAGTCTTGCACTCCTTGTCAGCTTATCAGTGTCTGAGTGGTTGAAAACAGCCTGCGGGGGAGGCGGGGGGGGCCAGAGCCAGGGCCATGAGGACCAGTGTGGTGCTGTGTCCTAAAAGGCTCCAATTCATAAACTCTGCTGGGTTAATTCAGAGTCCCTCTAACAGATCTTATGTTTTCTTGGCATTTTAATAATTTCTGAAGTAGGGGTGGGAGAATAAAAATAACTAAGACTGGACTGCTTATTGCCCTCTCATGTGAGTGCAAGGTTAGCAGCAGTAAGACACGTAAGCAAAAGCAGTTTCAAGGCCAAATTCACTAACCTGTCATACTAATGTCCTGCCAGAGCATCCCTTTGGGCCTCCCTGGTGGACAAAGTATGTAGCTCCGGCTCCCCCAACGTCTTAGAAAGATCTTGTGGATGAACTTGCTGTGGATGGGTGCTAGGGCTTTTTGTCTGGCCCAGTCTCCCCCATGTAGCCCATCTGCTTTTTCATGATGCCACATAATCAACATCACACATACAAGGTGGCTCAGGTTTTTCCTACAAGGCTCTAAAGTCACCTGTTATAAAGCCACAGAGCATTTACGAGCAGCCTAGATCCAGGTCCAGCCCTTAGGAGCCGGATTAAAGATGCTCCTTCAGCTTCAAAGTGCACCATGTCCTGGGAAGCTCAGGAGCAAGGCAGGTGTAACCCAGGAGATCCTGCTGCTTTTCTGTTGCTCTCTGAGAAACTGGAGACCATCTGAAACCTTGTGCCTTAGCTCCCAAAAATCTCTCCTCCAAGGCAGCAGTGAAGAACTCAGCAGAGGTTTGCGCCCCACGCTTTTTCCTGCAGATTGCAAGGTCTCCACAAATACTCGTGCATATGAAGGCTGCATTTCAGACTCTAACACATCAGAGGGAATTTCAGAACCAGGCTAAGCAGGTGCAACTCTGCTGATAACTCCCACCTGCACCCAAATCTCAATTTGTTGCCAGTGTAACCATATCATGGCAAAGTACACTCGGGGAACACATGCGGTGATGCTACTCGGAAGGTGGTCTGTGAAGAAGAGAATGTCTGTTTCATTGTTCGGTTGTACATGACAGACCGTGGAGGAGCTTCCCTATATAATGTTTTAAATGAAGAAGTCAGTGGAGAGGGGCCCCTTTCTCAGTTTAATTCAGTTTTAATTCTTCATGAAGTTCCTGCTAAGGAATGCTAATGTCACAGTGGAGGACAAATCACTCTGTGTGTCACACAAAGTCAAACCTTTCCATCTGACCTGAGAGATAATTTCTCTAAACAATATCACCATAGTCAAAAGGAATTATAATTAATTCATACAGTGAAAATATAATTAGCATTCTTAGAAAAGAACTGACTGCTGATGTACTTGCTGCTTTATGAAAAGATTTTTCTTAGGAGTGATAGAAATAAACTAAGAGGCCTGAAAATGTCTTTTTATTAGGCTCATGTGCAGGACGATCACATCTACCACTTGCCAGGCAGCCTTTTGGAAGTATAATATATTAAAAAGCTGTACATCAAATAAAAATACAGGGTTGGCTATTACAGAAATTGTGTCCTTTGGTATTAATAGCTGAAGAACAACCAATCCTCTCTATCTTCATGTCTATCTATGCAGTCAAGTTCAAATTGATTCTTAGACTGATTTATAGATATGATATCAAAAAAGCTGGAAGGCTGTTGCAGGGACACACTTATTTGTATCAGCTACAATGTCATCAGCTGAGCCTGCATTATTTTTTCTCCAGTGATCATACTGCTTGTTTAGCAGAGGTAGTCCTACTCATAGTCCTAGTGGTCACTTATTTCTCCCTTGAAATGTTTAAGCAGTAATTATTTGGGTGAAGACAGATGAAGAAAAGAGGAGTGGCAAAGAGCAAACCATGAAGACTTCAGTAAGGAAGGGCACTGATTCACAAACCACCTAGCTCTAATTTTGAAACACAACAGCAGTAAAAAACCACAGAGCTTTAAGAATATGAAACAAGGAAAGGGTACAAGTTTTATTACCACACACTTCCATCAACCTCTTCAGACGACAACAGGATGATGCAACTTTCTTCACCCAAAATATACATATGTAAGTTGTCAAATTCCTCCAACTGCTTTGGCTAAAATTACTGTGATTTTTTTACTTTTATAGAAAATGTTGAAATACTTGGTTACACATCGATCCCGCATTTTGCAATGACATTTCATTTTGAAATTTACCTTCAAATAACATTCAAAAGGGTGAAAAAATGTAGGGCAAAGAAACAAAACCAATTTGTCTGATTCAAAAGCAAATACCTTGTTGGACTCAGAATAAAAAACCACTTTTTTTCTGAAGCACAAAAACTGAAAACTATTGGATAAATTTAAACTCTATTTCCTTCCCCATTTTTTCGGTTCTTGAAAAAACAGATATTTGCACAGATTTATTTGTTACATGATATATTAATAAGGCCTCAAAAGCTCAACAGACCTATTTGTTCTGTAATTTCTACACTGTAAATACCTGCTTACTATCATGCTTTAGCATTGATTTTGATGAGTGAATGATGCAATTCTGCAGGAATGTAGCTGGAATTCTGTTGTCCACATGTTCCAAAGAAAGGCTTAGTATTCTCATGTTACTTCTATATGCAAACTGGCTGGAAAGGAGTAAAAAAATTACCTCTGTATCTAGCAGATGAGCTGGAAAGAAACCTGCTGGCATGCTTGCAACATTGTTTTAACTTTTATTTTGTTTATTCTGGCACCAAACAGCAGAGATGTGTACAAGTGATACGAAGAGACATAAAACATGGTAGAGAGCCCATGAAAATCTTTCCTCATCTAGCATCCCAAAGGGCTGACTTTTAGCCAGATTTTTATTTTTTTAAAACTTTAATTCTTCTAGGTCAATGCACTGATTGATTTATTTATGGTTCTGGCAAGTTGCATCCAGACAGGGTTGGGTTGTCTTCTCTGTCATAGGGGAACACTGTAGTAATTTTAATTTAATATATATTTACAGATGTTTAATTTTGAAAAAAATATCTTTATGTACAAAATGTACTGTCCCATTTTTCTCTGGGCTTTGTAGCATGGCTGCCTTTCATTTGTCATCCAAGAGACAGGCCAAGGGTTTTAGGCCCTGAATGTGCAGTACCTGAAACCTAACTTAAACACGAGTATACACTGCAAGAAATACCCTCTGCAGGTCAGGTCAGGTAGGATGGAAGAAGTGTCTTTAAGCAGACATTTCTAGGTGTTTAAACTGGGGTTTCCCAGGCTGGTATGTGCTCTGCCATATAGGTGAACAACTTCAAAGTGATGCAACTTCAATGCGCTGTGTGGTCCACCAGCATGGGTGGGTACTGTGACCTCTGATGGTAGGTCTCATTTTGCTGTGGCCAGCTGCTCTCTGTGTGAAAAAGGCTTATATGCTCTAGCTCTGGGAGGTCTGCTTGTGCACTATGCTATGTCCATTGACAATTTCTGGGAAAAATCCCCTATCCCCTATAGGGATTTTCATAAGGTTGAATGGAGCCGAATGGCATAGCAGAAGTCAGGAACACTCACCGGAGGAGCAGTAACCGATGCACAACAGAAAGCTGCACTGTTTAAGCCAATAAGGGTTTTGTCCTTGGAGTTGTCTTTTCTAGCAACGCAGCAAACTGACTAAGTTTAAGTGATTGTTTCAGGCTGTGAAACCTGGGCACTGCTGTCTATGGGCTGATGCTGTTTCTTGTTTTCTGTTTATGCAGAATATGTTGTCCTGCTCATCTCCTTACCACTTCTTTCCTACTTCTCAGGAGTTAAAAAACCAGCCATACCAATATAAGAAAGTATTGTAATTTGTTATTTCATCTCAGTCGTTAACAAAGAGAGCTTTATGACCATTTGACAGTACATTACACTATCATTGTACTCTAAATTTTCCAGATTTTTCCACGGGCATATAATATCAACATCCATTTAATCTTCCCCATTCCTTTCTTTCAAGGCGATCTTTGCATTCATAACTTAATCCCAGGAACGCCATGCCTAACCATTTGTGCAAAAGTGATGAGAAAGTATAGCTACACATATTAGCTTAAAAAGTGATATCCAAAGTGATGAAATGAGATTTAAGTTCTAGATCGAATCAATTATTTTGTGAATGGTAAAAAATAGTGCATATACTAAATAGTGAATAGTTGGCTTTTGTAACAGAGCAGTAATTGTTCTTGCTGGGGAAAAGCAACTGAATCAATAAGGGCTGAGGTTGCAGACTGGTTTTATTGATTGATCTCATGATCTCAGCAACTTCTAAGCAATACAGTTTTTACTGCTGGCCATTAAAAAAAATTATGCATGTTCTGAAGATCTACTAAACAACTGAAACAATACTATTATTTTTAAAAGCCTCCTGATTCTGCCATTTCAAATCAATTTTAATCATTTGACATTGTTGCCTTTGTGTGGAAACCTTCAGGGTACATTAATGCACTTCAGCTTGGTTGTCTTCTATCTGGAAAGCCATTTTAGAAGTCACTTGACCCAGGCAGGCTTTTGCAGAAGATTTTACTTCTTTAATGTCATGTCTAGTCTCCACCATGACTTAGCAAGGAGCCACATTTCTAGTTCTCTTCTGTATGTCTGTATAAAGTGTGTTTTTCATTGTATATGTTATAAAGGTGCATAAATTACTATGGAAGTCTAAAATCTTCCTTATTTGGCTGCAGGGAGAATTTCATTTGTAATGGATAAGGGATATATTTATACTGCAGTCAGGTATCAGGTCTTTCACTAGGTGTTGCTTTCACCTTGGTAAATGGTTTGTTTACTGTCTACCTAGGTAGTAACTCCACATCACTATGCCCAAGGGACACAAGCATTTCCAGAGCATCTTTAGAAATCAATGATCCTTTGTGGGAAGTATTAAAACCTGAGATCTGCATTAAGTATCAAGTGTATGAATTGTAATAAACCCTCAAGGGGACATCTGAGTCTGAACGGAAGCTGAGGGAGAAAAAGAGTATAGGAGAAGGCACTTGTCTTCAGCTCAGTATCCTTTTCAGGAAAAGCAATTCTGCAGACAGACCTTGTCAGAGAATCAGTTCCCATCTGACAGATGTGGAAACTGCCAGATAGCTTTTCAGTTGAATGGTATTGATATAGACTATCTCAAGCTAGAAAAAGTATAGATATCTATAAAAAAATGGTTTTTCTCTTTTCACTTTTTTCTCTACAGCTGTCCCTAATATACCTTACTTGCTCTCTTAAGTATGCTATACTGAATTATTTTGTGTTTACCATAAGGTCTAGCTAGCATCATGGATGACTACGGAGTGTCTGGCAAATCACGGCATCCCACTTTCAAGATAACGGCCAATTAAGCTATTGATGCCCAAAACCTCAATTCAAAACCAGCGCTAATGCACAAAGGAGCACTGAGCAGAGGCAGCTGGAAGCCTTTATGGGACCTCCCCAAGCCTTTCTTCTGTCTTTTACTTACAGATACTGATGATGTGACCCACAGCCTGACTGGTGATCACCAAGTCCCCTCATCTACCTCATTTTGTAAGCCCACTGAGCTGTTTGAGGTCCTCCCGTCAACTGTCATACCCAGTGATGGTCAGGAGAGATGAGCTCGCCTTCCCCTGCAGAGAATGTGGAGATGTGGCTAGGGAGCCCTGGCTGTCTGAGGCCTGTGTCTGAGCCCTGAGTATCCTTTAAACTTTCACACCATCCAGCTGTGATTGTCTAACACAACATGGCAGCGGTACATGAAAGTGAGCAGGCAGGTTCCTGAGATCACTCTTAGCCATAGGGAAAGACACCACTGAACAGGAGAAGGGGAGACGTTACCCAGTGTATGGGAGTGTGCTTGGCAAACTGAAGAAATATCCATCAATATTCAATATTGAATGGGTTGTCTAGACATTTCCTTGGAGGGTAACACAGATTTGGAAACTAAGCATAGTTAACCATATGGATTAACAAAGAAAGAGAGTGCATATTGCTGCCTTCCTTTAGATTCCTTCTGTAAATACCTTAACAGTGGCTAAATAATCATTATGCTACATAATCTCCCTTAAACTTTAGACAAGGTAGGGATTAAGTCCTTGCAAGGTGAAGAAGGCAACAGAAAAACCAGTCCTGATGCTGCTCACTGATTGTACTTTAGGAAATACTTGTCACCATGGCAGTTTTTTCGCCATTTGAGGCTCTTGCACAGAAGTGAAATCTGAGGGGTGCTTGTTCCACGTGCGTCAAGAACCATCTTCTGAGAGCAGCTTTCCATGCAAGGCATGTAGCATTCGCAATTGGCAGGCAGATGGGGCTCAGTTAAAAGGCTTCCAAAGGCTACCAAACCTGCTGGGTTCCTTGTAGCTAAAAGGAAGCATTAGAGAGGCACAATGACGCATTTCAATATTTTCTATTGTTCTGTATTATGTTCTCTACTGTGGAGCCATTTAGACAAGTTGTTTCCTTTAAGTGTCCTTCCATCCCTTCTGCTAATACCACATTTGAAGCCATGATCTCTCTGCATAGGAAGTAAATAATAGGAGAGGTGTGATAGTAATTAGACTTTAAGATTTTTCTGTCAAAATCAGAATTTCTTCTTAATTTTGACCTATTTTTAAATCAATCTAGAAATGATTGAAAACACTTCTGATGATATAGAAAATAAAAATCTGAGGTAGATAAACTCTTCAGAAAAAATATGAAGAGTTTCACTTTTAGAATGGGGGTGGTGGTGTTTGTTTTCAAATAACTAACAGAGTGACTATGCATTTTATCAGACGTGTCACTGAAGAGAAAACTTATCAAATTTCTCCACAGTGTTGATTAATATTTAATTTTTTAGATTACTTTTAATTCAAGCAACCAATTAAAATCAGTTTTTTTCTGACTGGTCATACTTGAATTCAATCTGATTTTAGCAGTATCAATGGCAGAAATGCCTGTTGATAATTCCTGCTGTTTCAAACTTTAAACCTGTGTTTAAAATAACTATTGCTTTAGATTTATGACTTCTGCTTGTGAACATTTGGAGTTGGACAGTAAGAAGGCTGAGTAATAATAATGACCTAAAAGCTTCAGATGAAGTTTGAGTCTCAACAAGAAGTACAGCAGAAATTAACACACCCTTCAAATAAAAAAAGCAGCATGATGGGTCCCGTTCCTGATATGTTCCCAAATGTCTTAAACTGATTTCAAGATATGTAAAATTGAGTGATATAGGAGAAAAGATTTATAAAATTGCTATCAATATTTTTAGTCATACTTCTCAGTGTTTGCACTGTCAGTACATCAAGCATCACCTGTCACAGACCAAGACCGTATGGACCTAGGTATGGTAGAGACTGAATAAAAGAAGAGAGCCTACCTCAGTAGGAGTGACACTGGTTAGATGCAAACAGATGGCTGAACATCAAATAGTAATGAAACGCTAATGAACAGTGCAGCCTAAATGGTGTTCTGTCTTACGGACACCCACAGACAAGAAGAATTTCAACAAGCTCTCTGAAATTTCTGGGAACTCCTAGGTAAAATGGACAAGATCGAAGCAAGCTGTCAGGAGGACAATAAAATCTGGCACGACAGGGTGGCTGGCATGCAAACTTGACTGTATGATTCCAAATGAGAGCTGGCTGGGGCTGGTTGGAGGCATGACTGTAACAGTCACGACAACTGCAGTAAGCTTAAGGCAGCAAAATGAATCGAGCATGAATTTTACATGGTTAGAGAAAAGGAAATGTTACAGTCAGCGTGATCAGAAATAGATAGCAGTGGGTGAAGTCCTTTCATCGAAAAAGAGATTTATCCTTTCTTTGAAAAGAGATTTAAACCCCAAGTAGAAGTCAGCTGAGCACAGGTAAAGGGTCAGAAGAGTCTGCAAGCTCTCCACTGAAGTTACGTAAGATGAGCATAAAAGTAGATAACAAGGGGAAGGGACAGAGCCAGGAGTTACCTTTTGGCAATAAGGCTAAATTGGAGGAGACAGGTAAAAGGACAGTGATAAATAACATCAATACCACAGGAGAGAAGAGGAGTCAGTGGACTCCCTCCCAGGAGAGGGGAGCATCAGGCTACAACACTTAGCACCAAGATGGGGACTGTGAAGGAAGTAGAGGACTTTGCGGAGAAAATGTTAGGCAAAGGGATCCAGGTCTGTAGGCACCAAAAGTCAAACAAACCACTCAGATCTTTTTGTTGGCTGTGCTCTTTTCAGACATGGCATGGACAACAAAGGAGAGGTAAGGAGAAGAAGCAACATGAAGTGGGGAATGGCAGTCAAAGGGGGGATGCAGTGGCATGCAGTAGGAGGAGGACATGGAGAGGAGACATGTAGAGGATGGGTTGGAGGGAGGACAAAGGTGGGAGAAATGTTGTCAAAGGCAAAAACAGGCACACCCTAAAAAGGGTGTGGACGTGGATCATGGCTTGTCTGGTGGGAGAAGGGAAGAGATTGGGAGGATAAAGGAACAGAGAGATCTTATGAGAAACTCTCCAGGTGCGTGAATTATAAGGACATGAAGGGGGAGCAAATGGGGGCACTGGAGAGAGAAAAGGGAGAGGAAGCAAGAGGGAGAAGGATTCAGTGAAACAAAGCAGGGAGTAGTAAAAGCTGGGGTTGGAAAACATTACAAACAACCAAAACCAAAAATCCCCAGTGCCTACGAACAGCGTCTTCTCTTCGTTTCAGGGGAGGTGAAAGGGATAGCACTGTTTTGACTTAGTTTTCCCTTGTTTTGCCTGCAGCTGCCATTTTCCTGCATGCAGTACGATGCTTATTTCAGAGAGGGGAAAATTCCCTTTAGAATGGAGACGGCCATTGTCTACATTTCACAGGCGGTTGTGCTTCTCCGTCAGCCAGTTTATAAACAACAGAACCCTGGCTAAAATGAAACTTATTTTTTCTTGGCAGAAATATTAACACCAAATGACTTTTGCTATCCTTCACTCAAGGCAATGGGCAAAAGAAAACTTCAGAAGTATTCATATGAATATTTAAAAGTAGGGAAAATAAACAGTCCAGATATGCTGCAATTCCGTCTAGTTCCCACAGGCAAAATGATGCCAATACATCTCTCTGAAGAGCTGTTATGCTGGCATTTATTGGTCCTCCTCAGCTGCTGATTGGAGGGGGAAGGAGATAACGTTCAGGAAACAAGCATATTAGAGGGGTCCCATTTCGTGCTTTGGGATTTGGATTTGCTTGCAGTATTATCCAGTTCCACGAATCCATTTCTTCCTGCACATACAGGTTCAGTACTGAATCAGATTCGTCTGTGCCTTCCTCTCCCTGTACTCCCATTACCGAAGGAGGCGACACAGTGAGAAGTGTGAGCAAAGGGTGATTTAAGGGATTCCAATTCCATGCATCGGTGGTTCCTTAGGAGGCCCTTTACTTTATTTGCACTTGTCTGTAAGCCATTTAAACTACATTTAACCCATTTTCTGACAGAAACAATACTATGCTTAATTCTTACTGCTCAAGTGAAAGTGTAATTGGGATCTGTGAAGACATCTGCAGGTTTTAAAAATATCCATACTATTTCCAGTGTTTTAGTTTGGGCTGAGCAAGTGTTGCTTTGTTTTCTGGAAGGCTGAAAGTCACTGCTCAGCTCTTCCCAATGTGGTCTTCTTTCTTGTGCCCTGAAGCTCTGGCAGCTCACTGACAAATGATACATACCGTACTGGTTCGCTGGAACCCCTCCTACCTCTTGCCTGTATCCTGTAGCTCATCTGATGGGATGAAGACAAGGAAAGCTTTCAGTTTTTCATGCAGGAAATAAGAGTGGTTGGCCAGGTGCAGCAGAAAAAGCTCACAGTTGCTGTCTCTGTCATTGCCTACATTCGCTTTAATACATAATTGCCTGAACTCATGTAATACGTCTAGTTTGTCCTCTGGGTAGGCAACAAGATTCTGAGCCCAGCAATGGGAAGTCTGAAAAGAGCTGGATGCAGGCAAGAGCAAACTCTCGCCTGCCGGAGACCTGGAGCAGCCCTGCCCCAAGGAGCTTCTGATGCAAGCCAGGGGAGTATGCTGACTTCATTAGGGGAAGCTTTGATGACAGAGTGAAACACATCTCTTCCTCTAGAAATTCCTCCAGGACGAGATAGTGGTGCAAAACCTGCCTGACTTCCCGTGAAAAGCCTTCCCCAGCCTACCATCCAGAATGCCTCTGCCGTTGTGCAATGCGGCAAGTTGCAAAACATAAAACCTGTCCCCCACCACTTTGGCAGTGGGCGTAAAACAAGCCCAGTAATTTGAAAGGCAAACAGCAGCCTCCTTACTATGTGACTGACGTAACTAAAGATAGGTGAATAACAGATAAGATGGTTTGCTAGCCAAAAAACAATTTAACCGGCTTTGGTCAACATGGTGGGAGACTAGGCAACTGAGGGGTAATTATGCCTTATAATTTTTTCTTCCACACACCCCCCCTGATTTATTTCTTTAATTTTACTTTTAAAAAAGCTTAGTAAGATGCTGGTAAAATCCATTTCAAATAGCCATATTAAATGAGAAAACCCAAGAAAATGAAAATGTTTAAGTGAAATATTTCACTTTGACCAGAAATCACTTGCTAAGTTTTTCCATTAATTCATGAATAGCTTTATATTAACTAAAAGCTGTGTTTTTCTTTGAAATAAAAATTGCTGAAGTCTGGCTGTGACATGCTTTCTGCCACTAAATATTTCTGAATCAGTAGATATAGCAAGTCTCAGCTCACATGTAACCAAGAAAAAAAGCTGATTTTCCTGGCACTGCTGAAAGGCAGTTATGAAAGAAGTTATGGGGAGAAAATCACTATTTCTCCTAATGATAGGAGGTTCTTTCAGAACATACTGTGTCTTGATGTTATCTCTTCTTTAACCTATTCAGTATTATCACATAAATTTCCTCTCTGATTTCAACAATGCTGTCAGCAAATATTCCAGAGTTAAAAGTAGAAACACTGAACAATTTATTCATAACCTTAGCCTCCTTTTTCATTTGCAAAGTACTGGTGAATACATTTAGTGTTCACAAATGTGGTTATTGCCAAGAGTTTTTCAATTAATCATTCAGTATGCATAGCAAGTATTCATAGGATGTTAATTTTGAGCATTTGCTATGTGTTTTTCTTTATTTGGTAAAAGTCACTATCTTCTGACTCCCTAACCCATGTGGGACTTCCCATTCCTGATGCACACACTTGTGCACACCCTTGCACGAGAATTCACAACATTATTTCTTTGCATGAATAAACTTGTGAACAAAGATTCACATATATGTAATTAGCAGCCAATGGCTGATCAGCGCTGAATTAGGCACTCTTGTAAACAGCGCTTATGAAAGATTTGGCTATAGCAGTTCTTACCAACTTCAGTTAAGATTTTCGTGGTAGAGGTGACTGTGAGCTGCCTCTTCTGTGTAATGTCCTAAGCACGTTAATAGTGCCTTTCTGGGGCAGATTTTTTAAAGGTCTTTCAAAATAACTAGCTACAGGATTACCCCCAAGTAAGGCATGTGAAAAGACTAAACTTATCATGGTTTCTTCAGGAATGGAAAGAAATCCCAAATAACGCTAAATGTATGTCCAACCTGAAAAGCAACCACTCGATCTAGCACAAGAGTAAGAAGCACCTGATGCCATGCAAAATGCACTTGTAAAATATATACCAAATTTTCAACACCAAGGAAGAATTCTTACAGACAGTTAAAATTGAAAGCATGTTGTTCACATGCGTGGAAACATTACCAACAACTTATTCTGAAGTGACGTGTAGCACAGCTCTGAGCTAAGCCAATTTGGCAAGCCACACGCTTGCAGTTAGCTGCTCCCCTAAGTCCCTCCAGCTTTCTGCTCAGGGGTCAGGAGTTGCCCTGAGCAGTGTGAGGTTTGAAGCAGGAACATTAGTGAGGACATTACACGACTCCAAACTCCATGTCATGCTGGCACTCGAATTAACCTCCTGAGGGAAGAAGGTTTGGCTCTTCTGGGCATGAGCGACATACTTTTATAGAGCAGCAAATCCAGAAAGCAAAACAGGGAGAAGGCAACAAAAAGCAGCAGGAACAACAAAACTCTTTTGCCACAACTTCCTCAGGTCATTGAAAGTATTCATATCTGTCCAGGCTTTTTTTTACTCTCTTTTCCTTTTTGTGTGACTTTACATTGCCATCCATTCCTTGATCTCTCTCCCCTTTTACATAAATGATTCACCCTGACACCAATATACCACAGAGTAAATGAATCACCGCAGTAGTCATTATGAAAATATAAATCACTGGTTATCTATTCCTGCATGTGTAGGCAGACAATATATTCTGTAATAAACCATGTGCTGAAATTGAGAGATTTATCTGGTGCGTAATCTTTGGGAAAATGCTTGCGCCTAATATGAATGTGTGGAAGTGTGATCTCACCTGGTGCCTCTCCGAGGGGAGAGGAGGGTGTGGAGGAGCAGGATCGGTTGGGGTTCTTACAAAAGAAAAACTGTTGCCGAAAATGCATCCAGGCTACCGTGAAAAGCAAAAAATATTCCACAGAGGACTAAAAAGAAAAAACAAGCCAAGAGAAAGAAAAAGCAGTAACTCACAGAACAAGGAAGAAATCTGTTAGTAACAACTTCCCATACAGTCTTCCATTACTCAAGAAGAACCAGSGCAATACGCATGTATGGTCCTACAAACTTTATTAGGTCTTGAACTGCCCCTCCAACTATATTCCCAGTAATGCAGAGAATCCACAGAGGCAGAAAAGGGACAAACATGAACAATAGTAATTCCCAAAAGATAAATTCTATTTAAAAAATCCTCCAGGCCTTTTTACCATATTATCTCCTGGAGAAAGCCAGCAGTTGGTGAAGACCTCAAACCTATTTGGCAAAATGAATCATCAGCTGGATTTGATGTTGATTGTGGTGGAGATAAGGTTCGCATGCAGCCATACAGGGGAAGACAACGTTTGCGAACAACAAAAATAACAAACACGGAGGCAGTAACTATTGGCCATTGCTACATAGGCAGTGCAAGGGTAAAAATGGGCACAGTCTAAATCCACCAGCTCTCTCATTGCATAAAACACCATATCTGGGGCAACCGGGTGATGTTTTTGGTGTGAGGGGTTTTCCTCCCCTAGACAAAGAGACAGCCCTCATCCGTGTGGCTTGGCCTGTAGAGAAAAACATCAGTGAAAGCAAAATGCTTGTAACATCTGCTGCAGAGAGCCCCATAGAAGATAACTTAGAGCAATGCAGCAGACTGCTGGCATTATAGAGCAGCAAAGAAGGAGAAGGAGAAGAGAGGAGAGGATGCAAAGTGTCCCACTGACAGTTCTCTCAACCGATCTCCTCCTTGGATGGAAAGTACAGACAGTATATCAGTGTGAAGGGATGACTGGCAGACACCCTGATGTACAATCAACTGTGTGATTGCTCGTAGTATTACTTCAAGCTGAGATAAAACCTCTTCAAATGTTTCACCTACATGTAAATTTCCTGCTGCAGGTCTACAGAGCAGTTTGGGGGGGATCCTGCTGAACCATACTTACCCTCAAACATGAACATTCTCCACTTTTTTAAAGTCAGGATCAGAATAACACAAAGAGCTCTTGGTGTGCCAAATTTCTGAGCTTCCCCTCCTTCTTCTCCACCAGCCTTGTGGGATACCTGACGTTCAGGCAACAGCATGGATCTGGAGTCAGGTCCAGACTTGCAGCACGATCCTTTTCTCAGGTCAGTGTCTCTGATGCCATGTTACAGGTGGTTTACGTCATTAATAAGAATCCATTCATCTGACAGCTTTGTACCTTGCTTTAATTCAGCACTGTTTTAATTCAGTGTCAGCTGAGTCAGGTTTATGGTACGTGTGCAGCAAGCACAGCGAAACTGCCTTTTATGTGCACGTGTAGCACAAGTGTGTAATACACATGGTACCTGGGGGCGTCTGGCACCTTTAATACGGCCCTCGTTTAATTTGATTGCCTATCTGATGTGTTATGCAAATGCAGGGAGGTATTTACATTAACCACTGCATGGAAATCCTTCACTCATTTTTAGTGTCTCATTTATAACCTGTCACTTTCGCAGAGCGATAGCTAGGAAGGTGCTTACCCCTCTACAAGTTCAGGCAGAAACTGAAGATCTGGATCTCTGAGGTGCCGTCCAAATGCCATCGGTATGTGCCCGTGCAAGTCCCATCAAAGTCAGCTGCAAAACTCTGTGTGTGCCCATGAGAAAGGCTTTACTGCTCCATTTTTTGAGCAGGAGTTTGAAGGCTGGGAACAGCTGGTGGTGGCAGTTACTTGACATCGGCACAGTGGAAACGTCCAGAGAACTTGGGAATTCCCTTCAAACTTTTTTGCAGAGGCTAGACACAAAGAAACAGGTAAATAAGTATGTTGAGTGACAACAGCCCCCCTCCCCCCAGAAAGACAGATTTCATTTAACTGTAGAAGATAAGCAGTTGGAGAAGTTTTCTGAATCAAAAGGGGACATGACCACAAAGTGCTGTGTATGCGCGTGATTCCGGAGATCTTCCTGGGCTTCATCTCCTTAGTTTAGATCCTATTGATCCATGGAGCTGTTCAGAGAAACTACCTGAGACTTAAGATTATACCCAGGATGTGTTTRCTATGCTTTGTGTTAACTTCCTTCAGTATTACTGACCAAATACTTTGGTATTACTGACCAAAATACTTTTTTCTAAACAACCAGAACTGACATTTTGTTTGTTTTCATTAAAAAAAAGATACATTCATATTTAGCTTAGGAATAGTTTTCAAAATGGACCCAGGAAGAGGAAGACCCCGATAGAAAAATACAGATGGGTAATTTTGGCACTAACACATACACTTTAAAATTGTTCTAAAGTAAATTACCTTTGCCCCAGACATGTTTTAGGATTTTGTTGTTCAGTTCAGTGAACTGGTTCACTTTTATTGTCTCGCTAAAGTTGTGACTGCAATCGAAATTACACTTAATGCATCTAGCAGATTAGTTAACTGGGCGATATCATTTAAAGTTTGAAGTATATGTGCATGTATATAAATAAATATATATAAAGGCTTTTAAAGTTTTTCTTTGTGGAAGATCTTTGTGGGTTGTTACTTCTTACAGGTAAAAAGCAAGCTTCTGGAGAGTTTAATTGGTTTATAATTACATTTGATAGGGAATAATTTTTTAGAAATAGATTCTTTTGTTTTTCACGCTCAAAGCTGTTGAAACTGAATACAAAAGACATCTTTTAATGGTAGGAGAATAGATAGTTTTAAACTTCCACCTCCTCTGTGGTGCTTTGATTTCTAGCAAGATGGAAATTGTGTGAATAAGGGGGGCAAGCCTTGGTACCGCATGTTTTCTATATTCTAAAACACAGGAACAAAGAAGGAGGTTTTCTGGAGGAGAAATTTCTGGAACACCAGAGGAGAAAAATAGTTTTGTCTTTGAAGTACCTGATCCTATTTAAGCATCAGATCTACATCTTCTTTATCTTTTGGTTTTCCAAGCTGAGGGATAAAATGGAACTGAGCATTTGCTATCTCTTTCAGCATGTTTGAGATAACAGAAATCACAGCTTCAAAAAATAAGACAAATGAGGGCAGAATTGATCCATGCCAGTTCCTTAAGTGTTTCTGGATTATCAGGAGGGGAAACCCTGACAGTGATCTATAGACCACCCTGGGTGGCTCCTCTGCCAGCAGTTACCACTCTCTGAGGCTTCTTCACGCCTGCCATTTACTAGTTGCCTATCTGTTCTGGTGAATCAAAATTATTGTGAAGTGCAGTGGCACAGGAGGTGGCACAGAACAAGCTTTGGCAGGGGTCAGTGAGGTTCTTAGGGGTACTAATAACTGAAATGCCTCATTACTATTTACTTCAAAAGGAGGTTGATGTTGGGCTATAGTTCCTAATTCCTTCAAAGTACCAACAACAAAAGGACAATACAAAGTACTGCCAGTATCATAGTAACAGTCCTAGGGGCTTTCTGACCCTTCCTTTAGAGAAAAGGAGCAAGGATGCAAAATCTTTCCCTTAAGCGGTTTGTTGAGTGCTGAAATTCCATACAGAAAATAACAAGGTACGCATAAATATCATTTGTAGCTATAGCTTTGAAAACCAGCCCTGCCTCACTTCCAGGTAACATTATGGCCATCCATAAATTCTAGGTTTCGCGTATGTAATTGTATCACACAAACTGATAAGATCTCAAGCATCATGTGTTATGCGATATAGAATAACCTGCAATGGCAGTGGACCACTGCCATAAACACTGGCTGGCCCAGTGAGACACCCAAGCTAAATCTGTGCTAGTTTATTAAGCAGTGTAAGACTGTTCCTGGACACTGAGGCTCAAGGACCTTTACCAGGCTGGGGCAGTGCAGTCCCTGGTACAGTTCAAACTTGGACCAGCCAGCACTCTCCCAAGCAGTCCTCAGGCAAAGGCCAGGGACCACTCCAAACAAGCAGTTTTAGAGGATAAGAGAGCACGTAACGTCATGGACATGGGCCGTGCTGTGCTGGTTGRTCTCAGCACCAACAGCTCCAGGCACATTCAACTTCCTAGACAGAGATGCAGCCATAGGGGCAATCTGAGATCCAAAAGTTGAAGCAAGTGTTTAAATTCTCCACGCACATTTATGTTTCTCCTGCACCATTCTCTGAACTAGTCAAATGTACCTACTGACATTCTGGCTTCATCTTTGGGATTGCATACATTTGCTCTAAAACACAGCAAATGCCATATTCTTTGTTGCCTTATCTCCTCTGACTTCAACTAAGTTTCATTGAAGGGGATTTTGGTCAATGGGAAGTTTCCCCACTACATCTAATCATGAACACTCTTTATCAGGAAGGCATTTGCCATTAAAATGTGGCAAAATGTCCTTAACAGTACCTACCTGAAACCACTGAAACCTGTTTTATCATGATTGATTACTTAATCAAAAGTATTCTGTAAAAAAAGGACAAATCTGTAACGGTTCTCAAAACAAATACTTGAGTGAATACTTGCAGATGATTTATGTTACTTAGTCCGTAACAACAAGCTTTTCTCCTCTTCCCATTCACACAGTTTCACATCCAATTTATATTGTAGTCAGGTAAGGTAACTTGCCATCTGCCCCACACAGGACAGACAAACATTTGTTTTCAAGCAGCTGTGCTGGTGGTGAGGTTATCACCCCCACTCATGTCCTGTTTTTTGCTACCTGTTAGCAAAGCTGCTTGTCTGATTGCTCCCTAAGCAATTTAGTTAAAATGACCTCTATGAACAAACACCTGCCACTTGATTTTTTTAAGCTAGCCGGTCCCTTTTGGACTGAAGCAAGCTAGGGAGTGTTCACACGAGTGCCTGTGCTGACAGATACAGAGCAATAGCCTCTAGTTGCAAGGCAGTGTCAAGAAACTGAGGACAGGCTGGGGTGAGCATTCTTTTTCACCAGTAAAGTGCAACATGGAAGACAGCATCTGTCCACAGCCAAAGTGAAACAGCTTTTTTAAATGTGATCATGTCAAGGCATAACATTGCACTACATAAGAACAATTGTTTTTTTCTCACTCCAGAATGCTATTACTGTGCTAAATGCTGGAGTGAAATACATGTGTATTTCCAGATATTATGGAACTGCAAATGTTTAAGATGTGTTTGGCGGTGGGGTTTTTTTTTCATTTCCCTGCCTCTTTGAGGAAAAAACAATCAAGACAAAGCACCTTATCAAGTGACCAATTAAGGTAGCTTTCTTTAAGTGTCAACTTTAAAAGAGGAAGAAGTCTCTCCCTAAGTTCCACCTGCGTCTACACAGAGGCGGTCATAAGTCCTGCAGAGCACATTTCTTATTTGCATTTTAAATCAACAGTCGCAGCCTTTGCTGTCATTTTATTCCACAAAGTGACAGAGGAGGGTGTTCATTTTTGTATACAGATTTTTTTCTTAAGCCGGTTCGTTTCAAAATGAACTTTCAGAGAAAGATACTAAAAGTGGCCCTGCCTACCTTAAAGGAAGCTGGTTTAATTCATCAGTCTTATACTAGAATGCCTTAGTCCTAAGACCTTGCTGCATTTTAAAATGGCATAGGACTGATTGATTGTTAGCTATAAGATGAGGAGATTTGTGCCATCGTGGAAGGATTCCCAATACATATGGTCTTTTCAACAAAGTAAGAGAATGGCTCCTTGCAGGACTTGGTCTTTGATTCTCCTGCAGGTAATACATATCCAGTCTGATCAGAGGATCTCCAGCCTGAATTACAGCTCCAGCAGAAACCTGGAGAAGTTCTGTCTTATTGTCCTGTCCCAGCCTTTGCTTTCTGCCACCAACACCTCCCACCCGCTCTTTCCATGTAGTACAAGTGTCTGAACTTAAACACTGGTGCATGACTTCAAGACGCCTGCTAGACTGGTCCCACTAGACTTCTGAGGAATCATTTTAGTGGTTTTCTGCCATAATAATAAAGAATATGTAGTTTTTAGATTCTTCAGGATATTTTTTACACTAAATATGCAACTATTCTACAGTTGTATACATGCAAGCTACTTTTCAAAATAGGGGCCTGCTTTCATGCTGTGTCTGGGGGAGAAAGGATGTCAGGCAACTCTATCTGAGCCTTGGATCTTTGGTAGGTGTTATGTCCGGACAGCGGTGGCAAAATGAAGCCACTGATATTAATTGGAAAAAAATCTCTGTATGGAGAAGATGTTATCAAAAACATACCTATGATGGCATGTCCAATACATTAGTCTAACTTCAAGTATTTCAGTAATTATTCTCCCTAATCACCCTGAAGTTTTCCATTCTGCAAAGAAGAGCTAGTGTCTCTCCAGACTGAAAGACCTCTGCCCTGAAGCATTTAGATGAAATTTAGGGAGCTGGTGTCCTCTGCCCTTACTAGACAGTAGAGCAGTTTATAAACTTTGTGACCCATTTTTCACCGATATTCATGCAAGGATTCAGATATATTCATTTCTAATTCCCAACCAGAGGAAGAATTATTCCAAAGTCTTTCTCCCAGCCCTTACTTTTAAAGGGAGTTTAAAATTATGGAAATGGAACTTCTCATGGGAGGGAAAGCCTAACATCCTTGGCTGTTGTCCTTTTCAACCTGATATAATTAAGTCCCAGGAAAGCTCCATCTCAACAGCAGAGAGTTTTTAATGAATAATGCTTTCTCTTTAAAGATAGAAGTGTGTCTGCAATAGAGGTCTTGGCTTTATAAAATGTGCTCTTGGAGAGCAGAACCCGTTTGAACTGCAACTTCACCACCTGCTATAGCTGGATGAAGTTTTGGTATAACAAGGGCAACCTGTGGAAACATGTTCCCTTTGTACTTCTCTAGCTCTTTTCCCCTTTTCAGAAATAAATACTGTGACAGACTCAGACACCACAATGCTTGGAGCCAGCAGAACTTGTGGAGCAGTTACACAAGCTGCTCAAGACAGATCCAGCAGTCTGCCACAACCATGACCTTAAATAGCTTTTCTTTCTATGCCAGTTCAAGCCATGGTTTGACTCTACAGCAAATCTGTCTTCAGGGCTGCTAACATAGGAGTCGAAATGCTGTGGGCACATAATGCAGAGCATTGATCCAATATAAATTCACTCTGCCAGCTCAAATCTGCAGAAACAATATCAAGAGGTTAYGTTCGTACAGGCAGGCTTCATACCATATCATGTATTCACACCACGCTGTGCTCCTGAACAGGTATTGTCAGCCCTGCCAGAGCTGGCAGGAAGCCAGCATAGACTCTGTATCATGTGCACAGACTATCTGGACAGAAATGCAGTCATGCGCCCATGCCTAACCCACATCAAATGCGTACTATTGCATGATTCAGCAGTGTCTCATCCAGCATTACAGGTCATGGGGGCTCAGCCTCATTCCTCCTCTGTCCCAAGAACCTGATCAGAAGGGACAGACATCTGCAGTGATGGTTTTCTTTCCCTTCCCTTCCCTTCCCTTCCCTTCCCTTCCCTTCCCTTCCCTTCCCTTCCCTTCCCTTCCCTTCCCCTTCTTTTCCCTTCTTTTTCTTTCTCCTCCCTCTCCTCTCCTCTCCTCTCCTCTCCTCTCCTCTCCTCTCCTCTCCTCTCCTCTCCTTTCTCTCTCATTTTCATTTTCATTTTGTTTCTGTCTGTCTGTCTGTCTGTATTTAACACAGGCCCCTGTTTCCCCATGAGACAGTCTGGGACTGCTGTCCATCTGACCACCTCTCACACTGTCTGAAGGGCATCCATGAGGAAGAAGAGAAAAAAATTCAGAGGCTTCTGATCATTTTCACTTGGACTAAAACATAGACCTGAGGGATAGCGTAATACTGATCACCGGAATGGTATAGTAACTGGAGGGCATTTACGAATATTTGAAGATTTATCACTTACACAGAAGTTTGACTGCTACACATAAACAAGAGTATCCATCAAGCACATAGGTCAGTGCTTTCATTTTAGCAAAAAAACTGTGTTATATCCAGAATGTCATTAGCATAATTTCTTGGAGGAATGAACCCACTAGCACGAATCCAAAGAAACCCAACCCCCCAAACCCTAAACAAGTCATAAGATATGCATACTACTTCAGATGCAAACTTTTGTACAATAAAAAAAAGCTTGAGCACTAATATGGACACATAACTTTGCGCCTGAAGGCTGCATGTTCCTGATGAATTATTTAACTGCAGAGAGGATACAGGTCTGAACAGGGTTCAGCAGATCTCCTCGTCTTCTTTAGGGGTCCTGCAGTCCTTCCCTCTTAGGTGGCACTGGTACTTTTCTCTCTGCCAGCTGCCACTGCTCTTTCTGGCTCACTCCCCGTTAGAGGAAAGGCGTGTGTCAAACACGATTGAGAACAAGTTTCTCAGCGCATGTTGGAATGAAAAGTTCAGTAGCGTGGATTAGGAGGACACAGTCATGGCCCTTCTCATCACACCAATAGGTATCTCACTGCTAAGTCCAGCTGTATAATACTGATTTTTACCCTCGGTTTCAGAAGAAAAAAGGGAGCAAAATCAGTCATAACGCTCAGGAAAAATTCACCACCATCAAAATATTAAAAACTCTTTTGATGACAGACTTGTGTCTAGTTGCGTCAATCTTTCTCCATACAGACCATTCCCCTGAATAAATATTAACTTTTCTGCTCAAGCATCAAGCGATTCTTCACGTAAGCCTCATTCCTAACATAATGACACCGGCAAAAAAAGRTAACACAGAAACCAAGTATTTTCAAACCTACCCTGGCACACACTTTGTGTTCTTTATGGGATGGTTTGCTGTGATGTGTTACATTACTATAACACTATTACTTGTTATATTACTATGTTTGGAACAGACTGTCAGCAGCAGATGGACTATTACTGATATGCAAGTAGGTGCAATACAATGGCTGGGCAAATTAAACCATTGTTTGCAGATCTCTGTGCTAGTTTCTCCTCGGTAGAGGGCCATAACAAAGTGGTAGGACTTCCTTAATATTAAACCATCACTGATTTTTTATAATACAATATAAAAAGTAATGCAAACAAAAGTTACTGGCTAGTCACAGTTGTGAAAGCTGTTTCTATGCATCATTAGCGTATGTATTTACAATAAGATATAAGATGCACAGGGATTTAGCTGTGAAACTCCCATAGGGGAGCCATATGTGGAATAAATCTATGCACATCTTACTGCAAATTTACTTAGGCTTTAAGTGTTCGGGTAACTTTATGGCTTGAATTTACATGTAGAGTTTTAATGGCTAGATTTGGCAGATCTTAATGCTTTAAATTAGACAGGAAAAAATCTTTCGTCTCAAAAGAAAGGCCTAAATGACATTTCCCCATACAACTGGCTTATTAACAAAACGATGCAAAACAAAGTCGATTATGTGGTTTTTTCTTCCCTAACATCAGTGGCAATGGGGTCCTCTGCTCATATCCARTCTACAATGAGGAAGAGATGGGATCAGCCTGTGGACAACAGCATCCTCACAGATGGTAAGCAAAGCGGCAGCACACAAACAGGCTGTGTGTTTGCTAAGATGAGGTACCCAGCCAGAATGTACAAGCAGCCCCTGCTGAATTGAGTCACCTACAGAGAAGGGAAGGCCACTGGCTCGTCCAGCTCAGGMTTAATTATTGGTGTTTATAAACTGCTGTCACAAGTGCTCACACACACTCATTCACTGGGGAAGGATGCTGGCTAGTAGGAGTCAGTAAGTTCCTGTTGTCCCTTCCTCCCTCCCTTTGTGTCTTCAAGGATAACACCTGAATAAGTTTCATAGAGACCGTGCCGTCATGGCAACTCAGCTTGCCTTCTGCCCATCTCTCTGCATCTCTTACAATTTGAATCCTGAGATGTAGGCAAAGAAAACGTGGTAGAGGGTACCAGCAGGTCACGGGGTGCAGGGATGGATACCTACGCAGGCAGCACCGACACAAACAGATCTGTGATGCTTGAGCTGCCCTGCTAGTGTCAGAAAGCTGTGGAAGTGGCTCATCACCGATAATGCCTGCACTGCTCAGTGGTGTGATCACCACGCTATGCTGATGCAGAAGGCGGGTGTAGCTGGGAGAAGACCATCTCCCTCTCTTTTTTCTCAGTCAAGAAACAGCCCAGCCATGAAATGAAGGGTTGCGTGCCCGATTGCCCGGGAGAAGGATGCAGCCCTGGGAGTCTAGCATAGCCAGCAGTGCTGGCCTTGAATCCTGGCTGGGGGGCTCCAGGGTGGAGAGTCCAGAAAAGTGTACACAGGCACATCTTGAGCAGTGACTCATGAGCACTTTGTTCTGTCTTCTCTAACGGGCAGAGCTGATATGTAGGTCCTCTGCCTCCCACTCTGACCTCTAACTCAGTCAGAAAGCTGACTATATCGGCCTCCTGCAAGCTGTATCATGGGGGAGTGATGACAGCCGTCTCCATGATGGTTGAATGCTTCTCAGAGCCATGGTAACAAGGCTCCTAATTAAGGGACACAAAAAATGAGCAGTCTCCCCCTCTCTCTCTCTCCTTCACATGCACATGTACACACACACACAGAGAAAACCCAAAAATGAATGATGCAGCCCTCCTCCTGACCTGAAGGATATGCTAGCTCTGGAGAGGGAGAACGTACTTGTGGGCCACCTCCGGCTTTCTCCCTGCTGCAGTGTCTGTAGGGTTCCCAGCGCTGCGTGGCAGCAGGCCTGTACTAGCAAGACTGCAAGGGCTGTTTTCCACAGGACTGCATTAGACAGACTTGTGACGATGGGAGTGCACCAAGCCGTAAAATTTAGCATCTTTGCCTTTGTAATTGCCTTTTGCTTCACCTGCAAGGTACTTAATCAAAGTGTGGCTGGGAAGAGACTGGTAGGCTTCATCACTGAAGGGGTTGGGGGTTTTTTGTTTAACTTCCAGCCAAGGAGAATTACCTCTGTGTCAGCCAGACTCAGTTTGTTCTCATGCCTTCCTCATGTCAGTGGGTTACAGAGTTCAGACTGATGAGATCATCCTACAGAGGTTTTTAAAGAGTTCGCCTTCTCCTTTCTAGTTAACGTTTTTTACCGTTGTTTCTACCGTGACGCAGCCGGGGCTCTGTCCCTGCTGTGATGTGCTACGCTAGATGACACCACACACAAACTTCTTCATCCAGTGCAGACTCAGTGAACTGATACCTTCTCAGGTGCTGTAACTTCTGTACACTCACACGGAGATGCTGTGCAAAGAAACCCTCACACGTTGCGGTTTGCTGCCTTCTTAACTTTAGTCCCATGTAATCATCACACAAATATAAACCTCTCGCACTCCATGCAGAACTCAGGTTATGCCTTGCTTTTAGCCATTTCCAGACAGAAAATTCCCCTTTCCCATTTTGAGCATCCTCATATACACCTTGTCCCTTCCCAGGGTGAATAATTAATTTCACCAGCAGGCTTCTGCCTGTTTATGCTGTACATCCCAATTGAAGTTAATTAGCCGTATTAAAGTTTTCAAGCTAAAAATAAAACATCCCCAAAGATGCTATCTATGCCCTTAAAAACACTATTTGTGCTGGCGTGCACAAATTCTGCGTGTCTTTTTGTATCATGAATAGCCAGTGGGCTCATTTCCTCTCTCTCAGTTTTCACCTCCCTCCAAATTTGCATCGCTGCAGGAGCCCGGGGGCTCTTGCTCGGTGCTGCCTATTTACCACACCACGGTTCTCCTTAGCCAGGACCTTGTTGCAGCAGGGTGCTGAGCACCCACTCAACTTCAGCAAGTTCTTGTTCCAGTGAAACCACGTGGGAAGGTGGTTTCCTGGGAGAGAATGTAACTTTGTGCTGTGGTGTCAGTCTTGCATAAAAGCAATCACTGCCTGACAATAGTTGGGGTTCTTTTTCCCCCTATTTAAAAAAAAAAATGGTTATTTTGAATTGTTGCTAAAATAAAACTGTCCTCATAAGTTCTTATTTTTAAAAAGAACTCTCACTGGTAATTTCTATGAAAGTGCAGCACATTCTTACTATTATTAAATAAAATAAAATAAATAATATGCTACCATTCTAAAACTACAATATCTAGCGTTTCAGCACTGACTATTATAATACCTGGAAACTSTAAGACATGTGCTCAACCCTAAATGTTGGGGAAAAAATCCACAGCTTTTCCAGATAATATACCAAAACTAGCTTGTGGATGAAACATACATAATTTGAGATTCTTGCTTTAGCCTTATGAATTTGGGTAGGATTTTTCAAAATGTAAATAATATCTACTGTATGAAAGGCCATTCTGTATCCGACCACAAGTCCGTTTAGTCCTGTCTCCAATAGCTGCTCTTCCCAAGGGAAGAGTAAGAGCAGGACAAGAACATGTGATATTCTCCTCTCATATTCTTCCAGTCTCCAACTGTTTTCAAGTAGAGACAGTTGCTGTGCTAGAAGTGGTTTCTGTGTAATTAGTAACACACAGCGTATTTATTTCTTATRTATTTGTCCAGTCTTGCCTTGAACCCATGTCAGCCTTTGAAATCTCTTGTCAAGTTATCCCCCACAAATGGGAAGGCTGTCAGTTTCTTTCTTTTTCTTCTTTTTCCTTCTTTTTCTTTTGTTTATTTGTTCAATTGTTTCAAAGAAAGTTGAGATTTAATAACAGAAGTGCACGGTCAGGGCTTCAAGGACGCCATATACTGTGAGAGCTGGACACACTAGAAATAGGGAACAAACCTTTTACATCAAGGCATAAGCCAACTTCTGACCGGTGAAGTTTAGGAAGAAACTTGCAATTTATTTCATAACCAGTACTGAGCTGCTTCTTGCAGTTTTGTTTGCGGCATTTGGTGCTGGTCATCGTCAGACGCAGGCAATCAGATTACATAGACCTTAAACAGGAAAGTCTCTGTGTTCCTGTTCCAACAGTTCACTTTATTTATTAATTAACTGAAGAAATATGCAGATTTGACAAATGGTTGGTTTCCTTCCAGAACTAAACTTCTGCCATTCAGACGAGCAAGTGCTTCACCCATTGACTTAAAATATGTTCCTTCTTTTATTAATCTGTGGCAGGGAAGTGCACATATTTTCCCATACTTGTTCCTTTGCCTGTATGCTTTCAAGCTTTCTCCATCCCTGCTGGCTTTTCTGTAAGAATAGAAGCATTTTTAAACACTAGTATCCTCTTTGGCCCTTTTTTTCCCCCACCCTCTCTTTTTGGCTACTTTGGAACCAACAACTGCCCCAGAACCTGCAGAAGGGAAGAACACAGATTCCTACTGATGATAGCAGTCATGTTTGCACCCCTTGAAAGCAAGCTGAGGAATGACCTAACACAAGACCTCGGTCTTCGTTGTCCTCAGAAAAGTCTATCATCTGGGCTATGAAAACACCAGRGCAAGTCTAAGCAAGACCTCAGACCTCCCTTGTGGCAAACAAACCCTTAGGCTATGGGAAAGCCGTCGGAGGGCTGCAGGAGTAAAGCACACGCTACAGTATTTCTAGGAGTGTCAACCACCTCAGGTAATGAAACTGTTCTCATCTGTCCTAAGAGGTATGGTTGTGATCGTGCCTGTGGCAACCAAATGGGCCAGCTTTGCTGCATGCACCCACTCTGCTGAATTAGGAGCTGGTCAGGGAGTGACCACGAGCACTGGACCTCCGACCACCCTCACTGCTGATTTCTCAGTGCCTGGCAGGGAGCGACCCGGCTGTGCTCACTGCAGGAGCAGCTCCTGGAAGGCAATGCAGATGCAGCTGACTATCTCCACCCTATACGGTTGTCCAGCACTATCCCAGAAGGTTTTCAATCTCAAAAACCCTTATGCCACACTCCAGTATATGCAACACGTGCCTCTAGGTGCCTGCAAAAACCCTCTCCCCAACTCAGTGGGTTATAAGACAGCCCTGCTGTTATTTCAGACATCTCAAGCTGATAAAATGCATCCTAACAATTACAGCTTAGGACCACAGGGGTGCTACCTGAGGCCAAGTGTTWTGCGATGCTCGAGGGGATGCAAACCCCTCTGCGATACTTGCCAAAGGCAGCTGGAGCTGAGGGCAAGTCTTTGACCTTCTCTGCTCTTCTGCAGGTGCACATCAAAACRATTCCTGCTCCAAAAATCAAACCTTAACTCTCAATCTGTCTTACTATGGGATGAATTTTAACATGCCTCTGGAAACGCTTGGACAACATTTGGGGTGGAAAGCCTGGATAAATGCCTGTACTCTGCAGCTGTTCAATGATCTGACAACTGCCCGCCTGACTCTGCGTGGAGCAACACAGTCACAAGGGTGCGTTTTCGGGAGCATTTTATCACTGTGGATGCCCACGGACGCAGGTTCTCGCAGTGGGGACTCGGGGGCAAAATGTTTTGAGGTGCCACAACTCAGCCTGAGATCAACAGAAGGTGCAGAGGCTCTTCAGCCGCTGGGTGTCTTGAGATGGGCATTAAAAACGTAGAAGACATCCAAAATCAGGACGTTTTAACAGATCTGCTCCTTAATTATCTCTAAATTGGCAGTACTAAAACTCAGCTGCTCCACCAGGTTGCTGTAAAGGTTAAATAGTGGCATTATTAAAGTGCTTTAAAAAGGTAATTAATCAGCATTTTTATTTTTAGAGCCGAAGTTAACCATTAAAAGAAATGTAAAAGGTATGTCTCATTTTCCTGGCACTTGCCTACCGTTTATTCTTCCGGAATATCCATTTCTAAGGACTGCTGCTTTTTTAACCTACATCAGAAATTCTCAGTTAATGCATGCCATATCATAATAATTACATTTTTGTGTCATTTTGCACATTATGTATCTGCCAAATTCTCTCTCAGGCTTATTCTAAGTGCAATTGAATTCAAATTGAAGCAGTGACCACACTAAAGCACTTCTGTKTGGAGCAATTTCTCTTCTCTTTTCACAAGAGTGAGTGACTGAGCAAAAACCAGGGAGGCCACTGAGCTGAGCAAAAAAATCAAAATTTCTGTCCTTTGGGAAATTCTAATTTTTTTTTTTTTTAAAATCCCACATCAAAGGAAGGGGTAATTAACAGAATTTTCTTTGGGACAAAAATGCTTCTAAATCCTAACATAATTTCAGAGGGCTCAGCTGAATCATTCAATTTCTGGGAAATACCAGGTGGTGTAATATTAGGAGAGAGCCAGGGGCCTCAAGGAAGCTGTAGTACACCCATAAGGAAAACTGGGAACATGAATTACACCTCCTTTGAGGCACCTGCTCTTCAGTGCTGAGCACAAAGCAAAACGGCTCCCTTTTTATTTAAAAAAGTGAAACACTGTGATTTGGTTTGAACAGCGATGGAATATTTCACTTTGATGGCTTAAGGAAAAAGCAAACATTTTGGTCTAAGTAGAAAATTCCCTTTGGATACTTTCACATTTCTGGAAAATCTTTTTTCTGACAGCAAAAGGACAAACATTTAATGGAAAATTCCCAATCAGTCTAACGAAAAGTCTCAGTGACTGCCAGCACAGAGCTGCACAGGAGGCTGTCCCAGCAGCATTCAAGAATTTTAGCCCCTAACCCTTAATCTTATTCTCTACAGYGTTTTTAACGGAAAGTTATTGTTTAAGAAAAAACCCTCTGTTTTCATAGGCATACRTTATTTCTGGCACAGCTGAGTGCTGAAAAGTGAAACTGTGCAGAATCTCTGCTGTACGGGAAACAGCAAAAGCTACAGACTTGAAGTTGCCTTTTCTTAAAAAGAGCTGTGGATTTGACCTATACATGTGCTATGGAGCTAGCTCAAAATGAGGAAGATTTCTGCTCTAACAAAAAACATTGATTTTCATAAGTAACTCAAAAGTAATTGAAGATTACAAAATCCTATTGATTTATTATGGAAATTTTAGAGGTGTTTCAAAAACCATCAAACAAAAATCCAAATATTTCTTTTCAAGCACTCCAAACCTGGGATGAGAAGGGTTGCCGCAATGTCTCATAGGAGCTGTACAGCCAGGACTTTGCCCTCATTCACCTCTGTGGGTCAGGGTCTTGGGCCGGGCTGGGTTTCCCTCAGTGTACCAGATTCCAGCTTTTTGGAGCTGAGACAAAAAGTGGATTGAGAATTACTAATTCTAGAATGACATGATGAGGGACAAACTGGCCATGGCAGCACAGCTCCGAGGGTACGATGAGCACCCTATAATTCCCAGTCATTACAGCAATTCGGTTTCTGCTTTCAGGTTGAAATTCCCATTTTGAAATATGAGTTTCCAAGCATATTTTTCTCTTAATTCTCCACAAAGGAATGCTTTTGGCAAGAAGATCAGTTTTGTCAAAAAAAAAAAAATCTATTTACAGTCAGGAAGTTTTATAAAATGAAGATCATTTCAACCAGTCCTGTTTTGATATGACAATAATTTCAGTATGCTTAATGTACAGCCTTCGGACTGTTGCCTTCACTGTGCCAACCTGAGCTACTCCCCGTAAACAGAAAACATTCACTGACAACACTGAAAACGATGAAACGAGTTATGACATCTTTTCTTCGAGGAGATGAGCGTGAGTGTTTATTAGCAGTCTATGTGTGAATTTGGTAATGATACGCTCCATGTTTGCTATTAGGAAAACGCATATGGGAGCCATTCAGGCTGCTCCAGCTCCCAGCACATGCAATTCCCACACCGAGCTGCGTGGCGGAGGCGATGGTCCACATGGGTCGAGGGCACGCAGGGGTGGATCCCCATACAGGAGAAGACCCAGAGAAAGGGCCTGGGAGGGGACGTGGGATCTCAGAGCAGGGAAAAGGCAGCAGAGCATGAAATAGGAGCACAAAAGAGCAACTCTCATGCTCAAAACCTCAGACTTGCCAGACCTGTGCAATAACCCATCACTCAAGTACTTACATTCATTTTCTTTAGAGGTGACTGGGAACATACGTAAGCAGAGGAGAAGGTCAGCACTTAGGTATAAACAATCCCTGCCTTCCAAGTCTCGGAGGGTAAGAGGCCAGACACATCAGTCGTATGAACAGAAGTTGTTCCATTACAGCCCACAAAGATGCGCTGATTCCCACCTCTTGATTTCCTGAACAAGAATTTCTTGCAGGAGAATATGTAAAGTCTTATTCCCCACAGGTTGAGGGGAGGGAAACGTACACCTTGTTCACAGGGCAGTGAGGACAGCCCCGTTAACTTTCATTTAAGCTTGGTCTGAAGTGCTGTTAAATGTCTTTCCAAACAGCCAGATGAAACACAATATCTGCTAAGCCCAGCTTCTAAGCTCGCTAAACCCGGTGATGTTTTGCATGGGGAAAGGAGCAGTATTCAGGCAGACCTGAAATCTCTCCACTTAAATTCTCCTGCAGAGAGACTGGGCATCCCTCCAGCTGCCTGTCTAGGTCCAGTCCTGTCATTGCTCCTTCATATTGCTTTATTTTAATTTTTCTGTTTCCACTTTCTCAATCCTCTAAACTGAAATCACTGAACCTTCTGGGTTTTGGTAGAGTTAGCAACATCAGCTGACAGTCTCTAAACCTTCTCCACTCCCAAGCACCTCAGCTAAGTGACTGCTCGTGACASTCACTTCCCCACTGGTTTCCCTCTTCAGGTTTCTTCGTACTTTTTTCCTGTTGAAGTATTGCACAGCAATGTTCAGATATGAGTCCTGTTCAACAGGGACTGGGAGGAGAGGAGACTTAGCACAACTCTGCCTGCAAGCAAGGACACAAATATGATTAAAATAGAGCTCAACTATCTCATTGTAGTGTCCTACAACCAGTTTCTGTTTACAATGGTTCCTGGTAGGAAACCATCCCATTGCTTGGCATATTTTGACAGAGTCGTAGCACCGGTAGAGGGGAGAGCTGGGGTTTCGGGAGGCCAGGGCAGAGGGCTAGGGACCGAGCTAGCCGGGCAGGCTGACCTCACCATTGCCCACCCTCACGCCTGCATTGAGAAAGGCACCCCAGACCAGCAACACACATGCACGGAAACTTGACCACTTTTTTTGTTCGTTTTTTTTTTTTAATAATGGAAAATAAAAACATTTTCGAAAAGGATATTACCTCCTGCAGGAGGGGCAAGCAAAGCTCAGACCCAGCTTGCATCTGCCTTCTCCCGGCACCCACCCTCGGTGCCCCCCTCGGGGAGGGGGCTGCGGCCGCGGCCGGGGCTCAGCCTGCACTGCCAGCCTTCGCCTCCGCCTCCTGCCTCCAACTTCACCATCGTGCCAGGCCACAGCTGATGTGGCACATGTGGTTTATTCACTGCCTTCTTCTGCTGAGTGCACTACGCATTTCCTAAGGATTTTACTCGTCTGGTCATATATCGTGTTTCTCCGCTTCGTAACTCCACTTTTGGATTTATCATAGATTTTTTTTAAGCTGAGGCTGAACAGCTGCCTTCTGCTAACACCAGCCACATGTCAGACCATCTCCAGCACTCATTCCTCCTCACTACTGACCTTTCTCAACTGTAGCAGAGGAGAAGTACTATTTCCCGCAACCCTCTCCTCTCTCCTGCTCCCCACTTGATAATTAGGCTACCTCAGGGCAAGAGAGAGTTAAGATACTCAGGTGGGAAGCAACCAATACGTCTGTCCTGCATTTAGCTGGCAGGGTGCAAGAGCAAGTGTTTGTCACAGCTTTTGTAATCTCATGGTTCCCTCCCCAATGACCTGCCCACAGCCAGCAGACAATCTCTGAACAGGCCTGCCTAATACTTATATATTGATCCTGCAACATACTGAATTTTACCAAGCCCCCAGAATGTAATTTTCTGAATAAAAATTCAGCCCTTAAAAAACTAAAAAACAAAACCCAAAATGATACTTAGATACTTTACTGCCAAAATCTGCTCCTGATTATCTTGTTTTCACAAGGTTTTCACCACTATTGTCGACAGAACTGGGCTGAATAACACACCTGGAAGCAGAGTCAGCACCAGGCTTAGCTGACTGTATCACTTTGAAGTGTTTTTTTTCTTTTTTGGTTCTTTTCCTTATAACATAAAAGCCCGCTTCCAACATCAACATCCCTGTTGTCGCAGTTGCTCCCAACGCCTCCATCTCCAGCTGGAGAGCTGATGTTTCCTGGAGCACAGCACTCCGTACGCTCCAGCTTGCTCGTTACAACTTACGGTTTCCTCTTCCGCAGCCCTGGGCCACTGCACAACATAAACAATAACTGTGTCTTGAAAACCATCCAAAACAAATGGGTCTCGGTGCCTGTGCTGCTCTCAGATCTGTAAAGAGAGCTTACTGTATGCACAGTTGGTTTAATCCTGTGAATAGTCTGGAAAGTATGATATAATGCTCATTTCTAACCGATGGGTCCTTTGTTGGAGTCTTGCTAGAGAGAACTTACTCCCCGATTATTCTTTGCTCTCTGTAGCCTACTGAATAGTTGAGCTGTATTTCTAGAGCTATTTTTTTTCCGCAGTAAAATTAACCACCTGTAAGAAGGAAAGATGTAAAAAAAAAAAAGAAAAAGCAAATAATCACCCTCCATCATTATGACTTGGCAAAGCAGTCGTAATAAGCAGCTAGAGCCGGAGTCAATATTTGCCAATACTCTGAACATTCAGAGGCATGCCGTGCACCTGGGACTTTTACTAATATTTCCCGGATACTCATATTTTTCTTTTTGCCTCCAGCACAGTTTCCTGCTGTCTGAGTAAACTCCTCAGAGATGTTGTTTTAGCAGTCTCCTGTGTTTTATAATTCGATGGCAGTTTATCACTCCTTTGAGTAATCCACAGTGGCATATACTGCAACCTTCTGCTACAGGGTTGTCAGGTGTGGGATCTTCCCTCCAACTCAGAGCAGCTGGTTTGCTGACCTTGTCATGACAGAACCTCAGGTCAGAGGGGAAGGATGTCAGTAAGATGAGAGATTAATGTCTCCGTGAAAGGGTAGGCTGTAATTCAAAGGAATTGACCTAAGAGGATAATCTGAAAAAACAGCCAATTCAGGTTGAAGACTTAYGGTTTTTTCTCAAATCAGTTTGGGTCATACATAGTTGATAAGATTTATTTTGAGGTTGTCACCTGGGTTTTTCTCCTCATCATCTGTTTCCTACTGATGAGACCCCTTTGTACAGGAAGCAGACTGCATATGAATCCCTAAAGTCATGGCTTTTCATTGTGTATTATTAGATTTTACTGTTTTTCCATCATTCTAGTCTTCAAGGCTGCCTTATTCTTCTATAAAATATCCTTTTCTATCTCTACATTGACAAAGACTCCTAATTTCCTTAACAAACATCCATTTTTTTGTGCCAAGGTAATCTATAAAAGACATTGAACATTGCTTTCCAAAACAGTCCTTGAGGACTGACCTACCCCCAGCCCAAAATTTTGCAAGAATTTATTTGATCAGCTAAGGCAAATTCCCACTGGGACTATAATACTGTGTCAAAATGCAAGGGATATGGGATTAATTATTCTGGCTATCATTAGTGAAAAAACTGAGTATCAGTCACAAGAGCAGCCTTTGAAGAATGCACTAATAATCCCATTCAATCTGGAAGATTCCCCTTTCATTACAAGCCTGTTATCTGTCTTCCAGTCTGTGCCTTATCCCCTTATAAGCATTGTACATTTTCTTCAGCATAACTAATAACTTCTTGTATGGTACCATATTAAAAAAAAAACAAACAGATAATAAGATCTGCTTTTTTCTTGTCTAAAAAATCAATTATTTCATCGAAGAAAAACATGAGGCAAGTCAGACCCAAATTATTTTTGGTGAAACCAAGCTGCGTTTTATCAGTTTATCTTCATGTATTTCACTACTCTTTCTTTTAAAATTTGTTGTCTAATCTTGTATGCCACTGAATTCAGACTAATGGGCCTGTTGTCACTTATGTCACAAAGTGTAGACAGTACATTTACTATTTGCTACTCATGTGGCACAAGCTCTCAATTTGCTGATTTCATTAAAAAATTTTGCAATTTCAATGCTAATTCATTCAGTGCATAGGATGAACACTGTCCAGGCCATCTGATCCAGCTGCATTGACCTCCATGAGTTTTAATTCCACCTTGGGAACAGTAAGTTGCATTTCCTTACACTCATTCCACTAACCAGCATCTGTGCCCTGACTTACTCAAATGGAAACCATTTTCTTTCTGAAAGATGAAGTATTCATTTAGGTGTAGGACCATAACATCCCCCTGGGAAAATGGCCCCATTCGTTTTCGCTTAATTGGTTCTCATAATCCCAGATGCTATTTGGCTATCCCAACACTTCATGATCATTGAGATGTTGTTTTCTTTGTTGATCACTCCTTTTCTCTATTCCTGCAGGCATTTTCCTACAGATCTTTCTACTGTGATTATCCACCCATGAGCTTCCAAGACCTACTCTTTTTTTGGCCTTGCTTTGCATGCAAGTTCCAAAAATTTTTTTTCACTTCTGTAAACAGAAGACTACGGTCGAGTGGAGGTGTTTCTAATGAGGTTCTGCAGGGACTGGTCCCTGGCCTTAGGCTTTCGAGTAGTTTTTTTAGTCTGGAATGAAAGAACACCTTTATCTTCAAAATGTGCAGATGACAGGAAACTAAGAGAGTAGTAAACAAGGAAGAGGAAAGAACCTGATAGAATTAGTGTGGTCCTTAGATGTATAAGCCTAATAAATGTAGGGATTTTATATTAAATTTGTATTTGGCACTGATGAAACTGCCGTTGAATCTGGTTGTGTTAGACAATATAATGGAAGTAAATGAATGTGGGAGAATCTGAGAACTTCAAGAATGACACAGGACTGGAAGTTTTTCTTTATTGTGACTGATTGTAAGAGACCAACTGGCAGCTAACACCAAGGCCAACTCGTAACCCACTGGAACAAAGAACTGTTTTCCAGCGACAGGAGGCAAAACTTGATAAGGGAACAGGGGGTGGAGATCCCCTGAGCCTGTCTGAGGAATGTCTCAAACACTCACAAGACTGAGGGATGGTGAATCCCAGGAAGGCTCCTCTGTAGAGAGTTAATTGGGTCTGGCCTTGGGAGAAGAAATATGATGACACCATAAGTCGGCCAAATAAGGGAGTATCCAGACAAGTGTTAAGAAAACAAGAACTACTGATAAAACCAAAGAAACAACTACTTGAACTGAGTGAACTATCCTAATTAGCACACTAAAAAATCCACCCACCAGCAGGAAAAGCCCCCTATGCAACAAAGCCCCTTCCCCACTGAATATGCGCAGTAAAAAGAAAGGGCACTGTGACTTTAAGTGAAGACGAGACATATAAGAACCAATAGAAGTGAACTACGAAACTATCCCCATAGCAGAGGGGCAGTTTGAAGTGAACGGCGGGCATAAAAGGGGAAGGCAAGTGCCTAGGGGGGAAATATTCTCTCTTTTGACTTTCAATCTGGGGACTTGGGACTTATTTCGGGAACTTCTGAAGGAGCGCTCCTGCGGACCAGAGACCCCCGTCGGCTGGACCGATGCTGGAACCTGGACCGGTGATCTCTTCCTCTCTCTTTCTTTCTCTCGCTCTCTCCTTCTCTCTTTCTTTTATTCTTTTACCTTTTTCTAGTAAGTAAMGCAAGGCATAAACTCCCACAGCAGTGGTGAGCAACAGGCTTTTCTGCTACCCAATTATTTCATAAACTCCCACATCAGTGGCGAGCAACAAGCTTTTCTGCTATCCAATTATTTACCAATGAGCCTAGCTATAGAGTAAAAGTCTTTGCTTATGTACAGACYTTGAGTGTCATTTCACCTTAATCCATACCAAGAGAATTTGCGAATCTGAGTCACCTCTCCCGCACAGACGGGACGTGACACTGATTTAGGGTAGACCCAACCTGTGGGACACACATAGCTTCAGTATCTGAGAGGAGCGCAGAGCCACATCTATGAGATTTTGGCATATCAGTATGTCTGCTGATGGCAAGAGGCTATGACAGAGGGGTGGGCTGGACATGGGATAACACCTTATGTCTGTCTTCATTCTACCTCGTCCAGCTTCCCCAAGTCTTAATGCACTTTTGCCTCTGTCCTTCTCTACAAAGCAGGAAATCTGTTTGACAGAGCCCATCTATTTCTGAGATGCTCTCTCCTGTGTGCCCATCTAATTCTCTGCAGTGGTCTCCCTTTCCAGTGGAGAATCATTTCCTCTGCACACTCTAAACTCCAAAGGATCTCTGCCCATCTAGGTAGGTGCCTCTGCTGTCCATAATGTATGTCAATTGATGCTACTGCAGCCTCCAGTAGGGAGAGATAATTCACTCTCCTGAACTCTTTACAAGCTTTAGAAGTTCAGATTTTCACCTTTTCAAAAATAGAAAAGAGTAAGTGTCAGCTGCCAGTAACAATCTTTCAAAAGGCAGAGGTCCTCCAAGGATTCTGTGTACACCCGGATTTTCAGTGTTCTGAGATGCAATGAGGCAGCTCCATTGATCATGACGTATCCCATTAAACCATTTATTGTTGAAGTCTCTCTACAAAATCCCTTTTAAAAAACAGAGAATATTTGTATTATTTATTACAAAATCCTGTTCTGCCAACAGCGAGACTCACTTCATACAGAACTTCAGTAATGGTAAACTAACTGATTTACTGCAAACTAACTGATTTACTGGAATAGCTCTTACATTTTTAATAGCTCTGTCTGTGTGCCTGCTGTTATTTGCACCCTGCAAAAAATGGCAGATGAAATATAGGACAGATGTTCTGAAAGCTGAAAAAGAATACTATAGTTTTAACAAACAGCTACCTGTCTGGGACGTCTGCTGAAAAAAAATCCCATTTCTAGGTGGCTTTTGATGAATATGGTTTAAACAGCTTAGAAAGTATTATCAGCCCTACTGTTGTCATTGCGCTTTTGAAAGGCAGACCGCTGACCAGTGATAAACAGAGATCTTCTCCAGCAGAACAAGAGTTTATCAACTGAGACTCACCTATTAATTTTGTTCTACCAAAGATCAAATCTGAGAATTCATTCTGGACAATAAATTTCTCACCTTTTTCAAGAAATAGCTATCTCAGATTTAATTACATTTTTACGCTCTAATGCCCCAACAARAGTAGTCAATTTTCTCTTCATAATGTGGACACTTATTCCAGTGGACTGGAATAAGAACAGACTTACTCTGTTCGTAGCGGAGAACTGCTGACCGTCTTCATTTAAAGTAGCTGCTAAGCATCAGGAGTTTAAATTTAAATAGGCCTACAGGAGAAAGTAGAGTGTCCAATACTATATGGTACAAAGGTGCAACAGGTCAAATTCAACCTAAGTCCCACTCCTCTGAAGCCCATAGATCAGTACGAATTTGGTTTGATGTATTGAAAGTGAAGGGAATCAGCTGCAGACTGGTTGCAGGGGTTACTGTTTATTCGTGGCTCACATGACCTGCACAGAGAAATGGAAGTAGTTAATGCTACCTGGTTCCTTGAAATTCAAAGCATTAAGACTCCAAATGTGCCAGATTTCAAATGTGTCCAGCAAAAATAAACAACAGATTGTTTCTACTGAGAGCTGGAACCATACTGAGCAATACATGAGGAACAGCTACCTCCCAGCCTGATGGTAGTATTTAAAGGGTCACATAATTGAATTGGGGGTTTTTTCCCCTCTCTTAATCCCCTGCAAAGCTTGTGGACATTGCTGCTTTAGGTACCTAAGAGTTCTGGACATAAAGCCCCATGAAAACAGTATCTCCTTAAACTGTTTTGTCTCAGCTGCATATAGACCCTCTTTGTAACCCCATTCAGTGCCATGCATGACAYACAGATTTCAATTCAAGCAGCTTAATCTCATTTTAGAAAGTAAGTCCAGGCAGGCTTGGCAGAGAGCTGCCAAAAGTGTGGATACTTGTCTTTGCGTTTTGRTATAAGCCTATCCCAATGACATGCAATTTCACATGAAGATTGTGCTTCACGGGGATGTGTAATACGATGCTACTGATGCAAAGAAGGTTTGTGAAGCAGGCTTAATGCTACTCAGTAACCTACACTAGGAATTATGTCCCTTTCTTTTAGCTGCCAAGTCCTTTAAGCTAATGAATAGGGAAAGAAAATGAGGGCGAAGATACTAGGGCATTAGTTTATTTACTATGTGACTTAGAACTCAAAGTCATGGCACTCCGTTAAGGGCTGTGTAAATAAAATTGAATAGGAGCCCTGCCCCCATAAGGTAAAGACCAGCGTTTTAGACAAGAAGGAAGACACACACGGTGACAGACAGGCAGGAAGAAATTTTTTACAATGAGGGTGGAGAAACACTGGGACAGGTTGCCCAGAGAGGTGGTAGATGCCCCATCCCTGGAAACATTCAAGGTCAGGTTGGACGGGGCTCTGAGCAACCTGATCTAGTTGAAGATGTCCCTGCCCATGGCAGGGGGGTTGGACGAGGTGAGCTTTAAAGGTCCCTTCCAACCCAAACCATTCTATGATTCTATGAAAGGAAAAGGAAACAGGCAGCGAATACCAGTCAGTCAGTAAGCAGCGCATCCACAGATGAGCCATCCCCAACCTTTCATTTAGCACACAAAATGATAGCAAAATCCTTTACCCTCCCAGTACTCTGCTGGAATAATGTAATTGCATACAAACATGGGAATCAGGACTCCATGCTTCCCACCAGCCTTCAAAAGAAATCAACTTAATGTGGTTAACAAGTCACACTTAGATATGAATGAATTGCAGCAAAATGCAAACCTGGCAATTCAATTATAAAATATGTCAAGGCCTTCCAGAAGTGATTAGCACCATAACATTGAATAAGGTTACCAGAGGCGTGACTGACTAATTGGCAATGCTAAATTTATTTTTAAATGCCAAACAGCGTCTTATTGATGTGGGTTGCTATATGGACAATGTATAGCATTTTGTAACTGGTGGCACACGTATCTAAGGGGTTCATCTGTATCTCAGACAAACAAACAACATCCAAAGGGTTTGTCAGCTGACTGGCAAAAATCACAACCTACAAAGTTATTAGGGCTAAAGCCTCCTTCTTGTCCCCAGATGAAGGACTACTAGCTGATGACATTGTTGCTAAAGTTAAGATACTTTTAAACAGCCAAAAATTATATATATTGATTTTTGTGGAAAATAGTCTTTCTAGATGCTGTAGAGACATTTTAATGGTCCCAGCCCAGAGGAAGCTGAAACAGAGCAATTGGTGACTGGCTTGGCTGCTGTGGAAATACGGTTTTGCTGGGAGCTGTTTACTTCCACTCCTTCAGTTACTTGCTCAAAGGCTCAGGCATTGTGTTTATAATTTTAATGTCCTATAGAAGCATCTTGCCTGAGCTTTATGACATGTGGGGTGGTGCTGTCCCTCCCCCCAGGAGAGCCTCCATGTGCATCTCCCAGATACAAAACACAAACAGCTGGAGAAAGAGAAGGGACGAAGTGACATCACATCTCTAATACAAGGGTAGCACTGTTACTGTTGAAGTGTTTAACAGCAGGTCTTTCTAAGTGCTCTACCTGTGTGAGGGGTGTAATAAGTCATGAGAGAGCCGGGGGAAAATACAGAGAGTTGCTCTACTGAAAGAGTAAGGAGAGGGACTTGATTAAAATAAAATAGGATGCTTAACAGCTGCAGCTGTGAGCTGCAGCTGCACTTGCACTATAGGGTTTCAGAGGAAGGTGGGATGATGTCCCACATTGGACAGGGCTCCAAGTAGTTTCTCAGCTCATCTTCAAAGACAGTATCCACACCTTCACATTGTCACTATCGTCAAACTGCCTGATCAGGAAGAATTAGCAGATGAGGCTTTCTTCAGGCAGCTGGAAGAAACCCTGCTGGAAGAGGTAGCCCATGTCATCGGAAGGCCACTCTCAATTATCTTTGAAAGGTTGGGGCAACGGGGGGAAGTTCCTCAAGGACCAGAGGAAAGCGAATGTCACTGCTACTGTCAAGAAGAAGGACCTGGGGAACGACAGGCTGGTCAGGCTCGAATCAGTCCCTGGGAGTGTGATGAAACAAATAATCCTGGTAACTGTTTCCAAACATTATGGAAAATAAGGTGATTGGAAGTACTCGGCGTGGATTTCTGAAGAGAAAATCATGACTGACCAACTTGACTGGCTTGGTGGACAAGGGGAGAGCACTGGATATTGTTTATCTTGAGTTTAGTAAGGCTTTCAACACCGACTCCAATAACATCCCCATTTCCAAACTGATTAAGTATGGACTAGGGAAGTGGACAAAGAGATGGACTGAAAACTAGCCAAACTGCCAGGCTCAAAGGGTTGTAATCAGCAGCATGAAGTCAGCTGGAGGCGAGTCACTAGTGGTGTACCCCAGGGGTCTATAGTAGGGCCAATACTGTTTATCATTGGCATTAACAATCTAGGTGATGGGACAGAGTGTGCCCTCAGCAAGTTTGCAAACAACACAAAACTGAGAGCAGTGGTTGACACACCAGATGGTTCTGTTGCCATTCAGAGAGACCTCAACAAACTGGAGAAACAGGCTGACAGAAGCCTCAAAGATTTCAACAAAGGGAAATGCCATGCCCTGCACCTGGGGCAAAATAACTCCATATACCGGCACTGCCAGGAGCCTACCACCTGGAAAGCAGCCTTGCAGAAAAGGCCCCATGGGTCCTGGTGACACCAAGTGATGCACGAGCCAGCAATGTGCCCTTGCAGCAAAGAAAGCAAACAGCATCCTGGGCCGCATTAGGCAGAGCATCAGCAGCAGGTTGAGGGAGGTGATCCTTTCTCTCTACTCAGCCCTGGTGAGAAACATCTGGAGTGCTGGGTCCGGTGCTGCCCTTCCCAGTAGAAGAGAGACAGGGACATACTGGAGCAAGTCCAGCACAGGGTCACAGAGATGATTAAGGGCTTGGAGCACCTTACACATGAGGAGACACTGAGAGAGCTGGGACTGTTCAGCCTGGAGAAGAGAAGGCTCAGGGAGCATTTAATCAATGTGTACAAATACCAGAAGGGAGGGTGCAGAGAGGACGGAGACAGGCTCTTTTCAGTGGTGCCCAGTGATACAGAACGAGAGGCAACAAGCACAATTTAGAAGAGGGGAAATTCCACTTAAACATAAGAAAATACTTTTTACTGTGAGTRTGGTCAAACACTGGAGAGGATTGCCCAGGCAGGTTGAGGAGTCTCCATCCTTGGAAATATTCAAAATCTGACTGGACGCAGCCCCAAGCAACCTGCTGTAGTTGACCCTGCTCTGAGCAAGAGGTTGGACTAGGTGATCTCCAGAGGTGCCTTCCCGCCTCAGCAGTCCTGTGATTGCAGAGTTCCAGTTAAGCAAGATGAATCTCACTATGTATCTGTACAGCAGTGAGCCTGGGCTTGGGTTAGGGGGAAGGCAAGACACTTCTGGAGTCTCAAAAGCATCATTTCTGCACTGATTTAACATTAAAATGGCCAAACTGTTTTCTTAGTCATTTTAGCTCATGTCACAGAAAGAACTCAGCGTTCTAGTAAAACCAAGAACAGACAAGTATATGTATTTTGCATTGATAAAACGTTTTCTTAATATATATTATTCACCAGTGTACATAGAGTTCTGTGTGAGTGTGATGGTAAATGGATTTCTCCAGTTAGCTGGATGGACACGCATCACTGAATTCATGTTCCTGTAGCACCGCAGGATTATTCTCTTATTTTGTATTTTTAAAAAATCTAAAATGTGAAGTACGAGTGCTCATTAGCTCATTTAAAGTACTTGTTTTATACCAGTCATAACTGCAAATATTCATTCTTGTCAAAATACGTTTCAGAAAGTGTAACCTTTTAATACTTTGAAATAGGCGCGCTGTAAACTAGAATTGAGCTTGCAGTAACTGCTGGAATAAAGTTCTTTCCAAAAACTTGTTTGCCCTGTTGCTGTTCATGGGCACTGAGCAGATGGCTTATGTTTATTAATTAAAAGCAACATGTAGTCATTTTCCTGATCTTTTTTCTAGATTGCCTTCTTTTAAATATATAGTGCTCCAGCTGTGTAATGTACACACAACTAGTGTTTGTAGTTAAAAACTGGAGTAAATACGTACTTAAAGGCAAAGTTGTTTTTATAGCAAAACTGCAGGGTAGAGTTAAGGCTATTTGACACATTGACCAGACATATCTGAATATGTTTAATTTTCTTTAAGTGTTTTCTAAATTCTTAATTTACAAATCAGAATATTCATTCTGGGAATAAGCACAACAGTAATTTCATCTTTCACTATTAAGGTACTGAATTGTATTTGTAAATTAAAAATGTTGATATAACTTGTTGATATAACTTGTTATCAAGGTATATATAAAAAAATATCGTTCTTACACACAACTTCATAGCTTTGGCTCCTCAGTCTCTGATGAAAATGAAGTTTCTAAATACTTTTTGAAAATGGAACTTAGATATTAAACCCTTTGATATGTTACAGCCAGACTCGGAACAGGATTAGGTCAAAAGTTGGAGATCATATCTATTCAAACCAAAGACTGATTTGAACACATACAAACATTTTTTTCCTGTTTCTTAGCATACTTTTGGGCGTTTGGTGTTGGTTTTGTCTTGTTAATAATTCCAGGATCTGGCTAGAGCTTTGGAGAAGCATCAGAAAATTCAAGAGGAAGTACTAGAAATATTTGTTATGATTCCTGGGATAAGCACTGCAAGCATGATCCTCTGCTTGCAAAGATTCAAATGGAGGAAAGAGTTTATAACAAAGGTCCTGACTGAAAGGCATAGAAAATAATTTAAATAACTGAAAATGCCATTTCTTTAATGACAATGATTCTTTATGCAACCTCAGTTCCATGATCTGGCATTTCTAATGTAAATGATTTTGATCAATATATGCTAGAAAGAGCAAACACGTGCAATGAACTGACAATAAGACTACAGTGAGTAATGCTCCTTGAAATGAGACATCTGTCTCAACGAGTAAAGCTGCTTGAAATGAGACTTTTGTGAGGTATGATCCCAAGCTCCCAAGTCACTTCAGCAAGACTTTATACGTTACGGAGAATGTATGGTATTATTACATATGCTGAGACATTTGAGTATTACATAAAACAAACAAACAAAAAAGGAAGTTTAAATATTAATAAGAACCTTATTTACTACAGTGTCAAAGACATATGAGAAGTAAAAATTGAAACACCTGGCAAAACTGTGTTAAACCACAGTGACTGAAAAGAACAAAACAAAACATAGCAAAGCAAAAGGAAATAAATAATGGATGAATTAGTGGTTCCTCTTGCATTGTTAAAAACACAACACAGGGTCAAATGACATTAAAAGAGAATCAAACATGAAAGCTTCTTCTGGAAGAAGAACTGTCAACATTCTCAGAATCCATCTCTAATTCAGTAAAAAGATAAAAAGGAAAAAACACAAACAAAAATTTGCATTGCTTATTAAAGAAGGTTTGGAAGTTTACTTCTCCCCTTTTGGGTTGACTTTTTGTCAAGTTAGTAAGCTTGTGGACTTCAAAAAAGTCATCCTTGTTCACCTAGGGGTTGAAATAGGAACACGGTATAAACAGAAAGTTAAGCAAATACATAGAAAATTTATGCAAAAATCTGTAATTATATAAAACCTCTTCATCTTTCATGCAGTCTCACGATAGCTTTAACATTTTTCAGCATGTCTGGTGATTTCCAGAGTGATGTCTGCTCAGACACCGACTGATCCCCCTTGCCGCTCTGTTTTCACTTTTTCTGATTCTTGTAGCAAAGTCCAGGGATCTGTTACTGCTTTTATTAGAGTCGCTGGGAGTTTTGCCATCTCCATGCATCTCACTTGGATGAGAAAAAATTGGGCTCATGTTGCTGAAACCCAAACCAGAAGCTATTTCCAATGTGATCTTTTTTGCACAGTCATTTCAGTACCTGGGCCCCAGAACAAATGTAGGAACATTACCATTATTTCTGTGACAGTGAGGMCTATTGGTCAGACTGACAACTGGAGTGAACATTAGACTTCATTGCCCTTCTGGAAATGAGGAAGGTCAGCGAAGGTGCAACACCACAGCCCTTTGTCGTGCCAGCAGGTCAGATGCAGCCATCCTCTGCTATACCCTGGAATGATTTGCTGCTGCCACTTAGCACACCAGGGTTGAGGTTTTTTCCTATTCTTGTTCCTCTTTGCTTCTGAGGGGAGGATTCAGCCGCATAAATGTGTCTGAAATTTTATTTGCTCTTTAGCTACCCCGACCAGCCACTAGCTGTCTCTCCAGAAGGTATGGCTTGGATGAAGCCCTGTGTCACATCTCCCAGTCCTCTGCAAAGATCTGCAAACCATACATGAGAGTATCTGAAGTGACCTTACATGCTTATATTTAGGTAAACAAACCATGCTTTTCACTCTACAGTTGGCTCTTCCCAATCTCCAGGTAAGATCTTGCACATGGAAAGTCAGAGGGACTCTTACTTCTGGTTTCAGCTGGCTCAGGTGGAGCTGTCTGGAAGATTATGGTCACAGGCAGTCTATGGCTTACAGAGTAGGGACCAGGACCCAGAACAGAAATCAGCATCTGATAGTAGGAGCCTGTGCAGAATACGGGCTGGGGTGCAGTGATCCCCAGCCACGTTCCTTGCTGAGGAGGCATGTTGCTGGATGTTGCATAAACTGAAGTCTGTGGGTGCCACAGAGGTTAAGGTTAGTTAGAAGCAAGGGATTGCTTCTTTGTCATGAGATCGAATGGTTGGATATGGCCAGATCCACATTAAATGCAAATTATTTAATTATAGAAAAAGAAAGGAATTAATTCCTTTCTGTATAGTGCTTGCAACCACAGCAGCTGTGATATCAGGCTGGAAGCTCTTTGGTTGTTTTCATTCTCTCAGGTTTGATCAGCTGTTGAGATCTGCTTCTAAACAGAAAGATAGAAGGACATATCAAATCAGATCCATGAAAACAGACATACCTATATTTGAAGAGACAAAGGGGTTCCCTGTTAGGCAGTGTTGATTATAAAACCCTCTGTATCACCAAGAGACAAAGAAAGAGCCGTAAGTCCTTACAGAGCGATAATATCTATATCTTCGTGGGGCATAAGGTTAACATTTGGGTTTCCTCGGTGAACTTGGGAGCTTCTTGCTGATTGGTCTCCTTAACTCAGCTGCTGAAACCCTTCAGAAGACCAGCACAGGCAGGGGATTGGGAAACAACAGAACTCAGTGCATTAGCCAGTAGAAGGAGTGGAGGAAGGTGATCTGTTAGGAAGGTGTAGGCAAGAAATAGTCTTGCTTTCCCTATGGGAGAAAGCACACTCATCTTTAAACATCTCAATTTCTTGAGTGGGGTTGTGCAGCACAGCACTGAAAGAAGTATTTTCGTGACAGATATACTAAATCTGTTGGACTGTTACATGGAGGAGTTTGGAATTACTAATATCAAATACAACTACAAAGCATATTTACTAACAAAAAGAAGAACAAAGTTATCTGTTTGCAATGTTAACTAAGAGGTGTGTTTTGTAAGCAGTTTTCATATGTCATTGTGAAGGCCAAAAATGGAGAAAAAGAATTCAGCCTACATAAGGAGCAATGGCCATTACTGCCTCTGTGAAAGACAATGATGGACAACAGTTAGGTGCCCTGAGGTGGGCCTTTGCATAGGCTTTCCCCTTCATAGCTGCTCAGAGGGTTCTTTCCTCTGCTTTATCAGGATTCAGCTCGATCCAAAACCTTAATGCATCCCTTAATCAGGAACAGCTGACAGAGCTCATGAGAGGATGCCAGGGCTTGCCCGGAGTCCATGACTCCTCTAGCTCTCCTTATCCAGCAGCAGCTGCCACCCTAACCTTCCTCAGAGGTTTTCTGGGAGCCCCCCACAATCCCAGAAGCAGCTCCCTGGGGATCAAGAAGATCTCAAAGCAAGCCCAGAAGCTGCTGTGTCTGTTGTCTGTCTCTCTTCACGCCACTCAACATGGTAAATTAGGCTTGTGACCTAGCACTACTGCCCATGAAGAGCAAAAGATGGTCCARCTATCTACCTCAACCTTCCCTCTAAAGCTTGGAGTTACCTATCTCTGGACATGGGAGAGAGATCTCTGGCATTTGATGGAGACGCATTTGGACTAACACCAAGCTTGCAGAAGGATAAAGCAGGAGCACCTGGATTCCAGCTGGAGCAGCAGACCTACACACAGCTTGCAATCTGGATAGCAGGGACAGGCAAAGGAAGAAGCATCACCTCTGCTTTACAGATGGCCAGCTGCAGCATAACTGGACTGACTGAAATGCATGAAGGCTTATATAGGGGATAGGAATCCAGTGAAGAACAGCTTGAAAACAGGTTATGCCAGCCAGCCTGAAACCTATCTCATTTATGTTGTTTATTTGTTCTTTTTTTCGTATTCAGACAAGACTGCTAAATTAGCATATAAACTTCATGTATATATTTACACAATATATCTCATGTATCTAGAAGCATATTAAAGGCTACCGTGGGACTTCACACATTTCTCAATTTTCATCACGCAATGTCAATCTTTGTTATCCTTTCACAGTTGGCATTCTCCACTTTTAGAAAGCAAAAATGGCTGGCTTGGTAGATGAGGGGAGAGCAGTGGATATTGTCTGCCTAGACTTCAGTAAGGCTTTTGGCACTGTCTCCCATAAGATCCTCAGAGAGAAGGTGATGAAGTATGGGATGGATGAGCAGACAAAGAGGTGGATTGAAAACTGGCTGAACAGCCAGAAAGTGGTCATCAGTGACACAAAGTCTAGGTGGAGGTCAGTAACCAGCAGTGTACCACAGGGGTCAGTACTGCATCCAGTCCTCTTCAACATCTTCATTAATGATCTGGATGATGGGGCAGAGTGTACCCTCAGCAAGTTTGCTAATGACACCAAACTGGGAGGAGTGACTGATACTAGAGGGTCATGTTGCCATGCAGAAGAACCTCAACAGGCTGGACAAATAGGCTGGCAGGAACCTCATGAAGTTCAACAAGGGGAAGTGCCAAGTCCTGCACCAGGGGAGGAACAACCTCAAGCACCAGTATATGCTGGGGCCTGACCAGCTGGAAAGCATCTTTGCAGAAAAGGCCCTGTGGTGGTGCTGGTGGACACCAAGTTGAACATGAGCCAGCAATGTGCCCTTGTGGCAAAGAAGGGCTGAAGGTATCCTGGGCTGCCTTAGGAGGAGTGTTGCCAGCAGGTGGAGGGAGGTGATCCTTCCCCTCTACTCAGCCCTGGTGAGGCCACACCTGGAGTGCTGTGTCCAGTTCTGGGCTCCCCAGTACAAGAGAGACACGGAGTTACTGGAGAGAGTCCAGCAAAGGGCCACCACTAAGATGATTAAGGGCCTGGAGCATCTCTTCTGTGATGGCTGAGAGAGCTGGGACTGCTCAGCTGGAAAGGAGAAGGCTCAGGAGGGATCTCATTCATGTGTACAAATACCTGAAGGGAGGGTGCAAAGAAAATGGAGCCAGGCTCTTTTCACTGGTGCCCAGTGACAGGACCAGAGGCAGTGAGCACAAACTGAAACACAGGAGGTTCCGTGTGAACACCAGGAAACATTTTTTCACTGTGAGGGTGACCGAGCCCTGGCACAGGTTGCCCAGAGAGATGRTGGAGTCTCCATCCTTGGAGGTAATCAAAAGCCACCTGGACATGGTCCTGGGCAACTGGCTGCAGGTGGCCCTGCTAGAGCAGGGGGGTTGGACCAGGTGACCTGCAGAGGTCCCCTCCAACCTCAACCATTCTATGATTCTGTGAAAAATTATTTGAGCCTAGATTTTGATTGAGAATTTTTGATAAATCACCTTTTTCAATAGGTGATTTCCCTTTCACAGGTTTTAGAACACAAAAATTAAAAATGTGAACTTTGGGAATTTTTCCAGTTTGCAACACTTCTGTTCAATAATTCCTACTAATTTCCTCTTAAAAGGTACTTGAAATTAAATGACCCATAATTTTCAGATTACCAGTCCTTGCACACTTTCAGGATATCAGTTTTCTTTCCCTACTCTGCACAAGGAAAAAAAAAATCTCAAAACCTCCTCTGGGATAAAACAAATAATTTCCTTCCCACTCCCTGTCATTGAGTCCCCAAGTGAAATACTGGCACCAACAAAATCAACAGAAGATTACTACTCACAGTTGCCTTACACAAGGCAATATCTTTATGGATTTTATTATGCTCTCCATTTTAAGTATAAAGAATTTATTTTTACACTGATAGAATCTTTCAAAGCAGTGAGCTTTCTGAATTTCAGTCTCTGTGAAGTTATTAACCTTTTTAATTAATGCCATGAAGGCTCTCAAATCTCTTTTGTATAATACAGTGAATTTAAATAAGTTAAAACAAAAAAAACCCTTTACTAATATGTTCTCATTCTTCAGATGGGGCAAAATTTCACCTGTCTTCATTGCCAATGTGATAAGGTCTATTGGATGTTACTACACATATTTTGAAACCTAAGGATGCATAAGTAGAATTTAGCATGCTCTTGAAAGGATAGCATTCAGTCTTCATGCTGAATTTTCTGATACTGGGAGATTCAAATTAGACTTTTCAAGCTATTTTAACTTTATTTTTGACATCTAATGTATAATATAGATCTGCGAAATGACACAGCGTTAGTTATCTTGTCACAAGGTTTGACAAGATCACAAAGCATATTAGCTAAGTGGTGTTTATCTCCCCACCTTTACTCATTAGGGAAGGATTGGCAGGGTGGAAACCACAGCTAGTGTTGGATTCAGAGAGCATGACTCAAGGAAAAAGATTTGCCTAAGGTGGCCTCTGGCTTAGTGAATAAAGAGACTGTAAGAGGTAAAGAAGCCTTAGGAGAAAAAGGGCAACAGATTGATGCACTAAGCTGTTTAAGATAGTAACTAATTTGTGAACAAGGGGTCATAGCCTGACACTCCCTGCCCTGGTAGCAAACATATTACATTGTGTAGACAGACTGCCTGTTTAAAAAAGTGGTTGTAGTGCAAAACAAATATTCAAAGTCAGCACTGGATATGTAAAAAGAGTGCCTGCAAGATGACTGGACACACTTTTCCAAGGGAAGAGGTTGGAAAGGTGCTGTCACTAATTAAATTTGAGCAATAGAAAAGTGGATGATTATTTTTAAAGCCTTACAGGGATAGGCTTTGGTGGACCATATGGTCTTCTGCCCTGAAACACTCCAGTCTCTTTTGAAATGAAGGTCTGTACTTAGTCCTCCAGAAGAAGAGTAAATTGGGTGCTGGGTGTGCAATACAGCTCTTCTGTCAATATGTAGACCACATAACATCTTAATAAAAGAACCATGTGAGAGGTAGGGAATGGAAAGCATCTACCACAGCACATAGTGCAGAGTAAGTCCCCTGCACCTCTGCAGCCACTGTTCACAGCTGGATCCAGGAGCAGGACATGCAAGAGTCTCTGGTATTCAGAACCGGTCAACAAGAAGAGGTATTTTACTGCCGAGTTCAGTCTCCAGATAACAGTGCCCACTGCCAGGGAACTTCTTCATTTAAAGTCTGAGGTTCTTAAAAGTTTAATCCCATACAATGCACATTTCTTTCTTAGCCCACAAGAAGCCACATGTTGCTCACAATCGTAATGTGTAACCCACTCATCAGCTCACCTACCGATGACTTACAATTGCAGTGAACCTTCGGTGTGTGTCAGTCCCTTGTACAGATTTGAAGGGACTCCATACAGTTGTCAGCAATGTTATCAGAGGCAGTACATTCACTTGCTTTGGCAATGTTGTCCTAGCCTGTAATGATAATTGTCCATCTATGTCTTTCCAGCACAGAAGAGTGACATTAATATTCTTTTTCTGCATCCTCCTGAAACCTGCAGATGGTACTGCTCCTCCTGCCTCATTACATGATGATCTGATGAAGAAACTCCTAAGATCATGGAGATATTTGATGTGCCATTGTGGTTTGCAGCTGCTTTTCTCTTTGCTGTGCATCATGACTCCTTGCAATCACTTTGTTCAAGGCAGGAGACACTCTAGTTTGTAAAGGCTTCAATTATCCACAGACTGCTCAGTTATCCTGGAGGACATGGTGGGACTGCTTTGTCAGTAAAAGGTCCTCAGTTTGTTCTGCATGCTTATACTTTGTGCCCCTTTCCAGCCATTCCTAAATATTCATACTGTAAGTAGAGTACCAGTCAAGTATTGCTGATCACTTTAAAAGAGATAGCAATGAGATCACCTTGCTCTTTGTGTAAAATCATAGCAACCACAACAACTTTCAAGTCAGTGAACTACAGTAATAACATTAGTCATTTTAAGGCCAGATCTTACAAATTCTAAGAAAGTGAGCCCATTAAAGTCAGTGGGAAATTGAAAACCTGGGGTGAACTACAAGGGGAAAGGGACCAGACAGGCTATATAACCATAGGCATTGTCAACCCAGCCATTACACTGCCCTGCTTCAGGGATTGTGAGAGTCATTCCCAGCTCAGCTGTCCTTTTGTGTATATTTAAGTAGAGCATGACAATGGAAACATCATGGAGTAGATGCCATGATGCCTTCYGGAGTCTGCAGGCAGCCTGAGCAGCAGCTTTGAAACAGCTCTGTCACCGCCAGGTATTAAAGCAAGACCTACCCATAACATTCCTCCTTTAACAACACCCCCACTGTAATTTCTGTCTAGCAAAAGAAGCTGCAAACATTGACAGCCTATCAAGATACGCTCTGTGGCTGCTAAATTCTGGAAAGAAAGCCTGGCTCTCTGTCTCTCCAGGGCATGTGGGAGCCCTGGACATTTCAAAAGGAAAAGGAGTCCTTCCCTGAATCTGCAGCTGAAGATTAGCAACAACTGCAGAACACCATCAGATAAAAGACTGTCCAGTGGCTGTTCTAGCTTCCTCTAGGAAGTAGATCAGCAGCTGATCAGCCCCAGAGCTAATACTTTTGACCTATACTGTATTCTTTTCAGCCTTAGCCCAAGGGCCAAACCAAAATATTTACTATTCCATGTATTGGTCACATTACACTAAAAAAGCTGTTGCTAAATAGAATGCCCATTTTGAATCAACCTAAATGGAATGCAAGAAGCCAATTAAAAAATAGTTTAATTACTTTTTGTCAATCTAACATCCATGATCCAGTCCAAGCTAGATATTAAATCTTTAACCAAGATGCAAAAGCTTCATTCAAAGTTTATAACTGCAGCAACCAGAGCTATCGGCTCACATGGTCAAGGTCAAAGTACTTCTCATAGTGCGCTACCCTCTGCGCTATGGAATCCAAAGGAAAGAGAAGAGGAATGGAAGTGTTTCACGGAGCAAAGCTAATGAGCCCACTGGCACAAGGGTAACAGAAAAGTAGCACAGTCTGCACCCTCTTTCATCGCTTCTTGAGAAAAAAAATTGCCTGGGCTGCACAGAACATGTATCTGCAGCTGCTGGCAGCCTGTGTAAGGAAAGCAAGGTCTAGGTGTGTTCCTAAGAAAAAGACCACCCTTCCTACAGTCCAACTGGTTCACCACTGAAGCAGGTAGTGGGCTAGTGTCCTGCTAACCAACTAGCTACAATAGGATTACACAGCAAGACAGCCTACAGGACAGGAAGCAGGGAGCCACAAGGGATCCCCACAGGGCCTTACCAGCCCACCACCCCCAGCAAAGATACAAAGCAGACCAGAGATGGTGGCCAGGCCCAACCAAGAGTCCAGATCATCAGGCAAGTTCATAGCAATGAGAAAGGTTCAAGGTCAACGTAGGGAGTCAATCCACAGGTCAGGTCTTGTGATTGCCAGGCAGGTCTGAGGTCAAGCCAGGAAATCAGCCTGTAGGTCCTGGTTTGGATCAACAGGGTTCATGACTAGGCAGAGGCACGGCTATAAATGAGCTGCAAATCAGCACTCCTACAGCATCACTCAAGCAGGTGATGAAGGCCCAGGACTGGTCTTAAATAAGCTCCTGGACTTACGGGCAGGTGATGTGGGTGGATGCCACAGGTGAAGCTGGTCAGGCAATTAAGACCTGTTAGTGCCCTCAGGGCCCTGACACTAAGTGTGGTTGGAGGGTAAGATTTCTGCATGGTTTTTCTACCAATACTGTGTGCAAGTAACACAGAAAATTCCATTTCCCTGGTGTATTCTGTGCATTTTTTCACCAAAGTTGGTTGGTACAAGTCATCAGAGTACTCTATTGTCAGAAAAACTGTCAAAAGTCATCCAGGAATAAATTATTCCATTTTCTGTACTTAGAACAAATGGTTTGTGAGCAGGGAGAGCCAACAAACTATCATATTTTAGTATAAGACACCTACGTATCAGGTGCCTGGGTCTTGTCTTTTCAACAAAACTCTAATTTTACTATTTTGATAATTTATTAATCTGAGTTTTAGAGCCTACTGTCTGTATGTACTGTGTTCCTGCAATATTCATTGTTTTTCCAAATAACATGATTTGTTAAAAACTCATTTTTCTCAAAACTGCTGCTCAGATAAAAGAGCAAAACCAAAACAAGGTTGGAAGGGAGAGGAAGAGAGAAGCTCTCTGGGCATTAGATAATTTTTGCCTTAGCTCATTAGTACTTCAGAGCGGTTTTGTAACTGCTTTTGGATCTCGTTCTTGTCTTTCTCTAGGATCTCTCCACTTCGTAGAATGTGGCTATGTGATGTTAAGGAGTCGTATACTGTTGTAGCAGTAAATTATTTTCAGCCTCAAGCTTGTGTAACTATGCTTGCTGCCTGTGTGTCTGCCCCCTCTGTCCCAAATTACTTTTGAATCCCTTGTTTCATAGTCACTACCACATTTGACAGAACTGGACAGATCTCACTGACACGAAGTTCCCACAAGCTTTGTGAAAACAAGCGGGCCAAGAGAGGAGACAGGGTGAGCTCAACCTTTATTAGGTGTCAGAGAATCCACAGTGAGCTCAGCCTTACTTGCTTACATGCATCTACATGTGTTAACAAAGAGAAGCAGATTTTAGAAGTAGTACAGTTAACTTCTTTTTCTGGTGAAGATTACGTTGCAATTTGACGAGTAAAAATGTCTTTATTTATTCTTCCTTTTAACTTGTTCTTCAAGGCCTTGGCAGTATGGAAATTGTGATGACATTCATTTTCCAGCAAAGACATGGGCAACATTGCTGGATTTGCACCTTTGTATACACTGGCTGTCTTAGTCACTTCTGTCACCTGCTGCACACTAAGATATCAAGCTTATTTCAACAAGCTGAGTGTGAAAAGCAACATTAGGAATGCTACAGGCAGATTCTTGTGGTGTTTAGTGTAATTCAACAGCTACAGTTACAGAGGACCCATCATGCCACACGGCTGCTCTCCTCTCACCTCCTGCAAGCCCTCCAAAGCCACCAATGCACCAATGCGCCAAAGCAGGGAATTGGCATGTAGGGTCTTCTACTCTACTTCAGAGAATTGCATCCACAGGTGCAAGGCAACATTACAGCTTCAGGAGCTGACTTTGCAGCAAGGTCATAGGTATGGGGCTGGGCCTTCTGTGCGGGCCTGGGACCCTGTGGTTGCTTGATCAATGTATGTAGGTGAAGGTGATTCTTCCCTGCATAAAGGGATGCCCGCTTTGCTGGGACCATTCACAGACTTCGGTAACCTTAATGATTTCCTGACACTACCTCACTGATCTTTATTTTAAAAATTAAAAGTCCCCATGTCTCTGTGGTCTCTTAGGACATGTCATCCTGTAGAAATAAGCAGAAAGAAGTATGTTGCAGGTGACAATGACAAGCCTGCTTTCTCACCACACCCAGCATGTTTCAACATAGGCACCTTTCTGAGTGGCTAAACCTTCAGGACATAGGTATGTAGAGTGAGAGAATGGTCCTGTTCTCTATGGCATTGACATGATTTTCTCTGACATCAAATTCTTCATCACTTGACCTCTAGCAAATCAGAGGAAATCCCATAGGCATGCACCCTAACTTCCTTGCTTTAAGTGCAGAGTCACATGCTTGCTCACCAATGCACTCGTGCTAGTGCCTTTACTCTTCCAGCACATGGACAGCTATATAGAAAGGTCAAATCAACCACCGTTGGCATTCCTGATAAACATTATTTTACAAATGGGTAAACATGCACAGTCAGGAAATACATGTTTAGAAAATGCAATAAAAAAAAATGTAATAAAAAATACATGACTCCTCAATATTTGGGAGGATAAGCTTGTCTTTGATGACTGCCTTAGCAAGAAAAATAATGTTTAAATCATTAACATTGTCTCTGGCCCAGATTCAGGAAGCTTATATTCCACCGAGCTCTCTCTGCTTGTGTTCCCAGCTGGTGGTCCCAGGCTTTCAAAAACCCCAAGCCAATAGCAAAGACAAGGCAGAGGCTCACAGTATTAGTTCAAGGCACTCTGGTCTAGTCACAGCTTTGGGTCACTAACAGAAAGGCCAACCCACTGCCAGGGAATGGCAGCAGGGCAGAGAGAGGAGCCTGAGTGCTCAGGTCTTGCTTAGCCCCAGAGGTACCATGTCTATGACTCCCTTGGGACTGAAGAAAGGCAAATGGCAGATCTCTCCTCTGTCACTTGTTAGGATGAAAATATCATAGAATCATAGAATCATAAAATAGTTTGGGTTGGAAGGGACCTTTAAAGGTGATCTAGTCCAACCCCCCCTGCAATGAGCAGGGACATCTTCAACTAGATCAGGYTGCCCAGAGCCCCGTCCAACCTGACCTTGAATGCTTCCAGGGAYGGGRCATCTACCACCTCTCTGGGCAACCTGTCCCAGTGTTTCACCATCCTCATTGTAAAAAAATTTCTTCCTTATATCTAGTCTAAATCTTCCCTCTTTTAGTTTAAAACCATTACCCCTTGTCCTATCGCAACAGGCCCTACTAAAAAGTTTGTCCCCATCTTTCTTATAAGCCCCCTTTAGGTATTGAAAGGCCACAATAAGGTCTCCCCGGAACCTTCTCTTCTCCAGACTAAACAACCCTAATTCTCTCAGCCTTTCTTCATAGGAGAAATACATAGTATGTAGATCATTTTCCTGGTTCATCCCTCCACTCCACCGCAATTTATAAATAACCTGTTCATCCAAACCCTTGTTTACTAGGGAGTTAGCAAACCCAGTAGACCAACGGAGGCAAGGCTGCTGCAGCTCCATACACCCAGGTCCAACCTGTAGCAGAGCTGACCACGTTTTCTCAGCAAGCGCACGCACAAAGGCACATATACACTACACGTACACATACACAGGACAGCACAGGCACACAAAGCTAGCAATCACACCCTGACATAAGCACCCGCACTCGCTCCAGTTGCTGGCACCACGGACACACAAGCCCTCTGACCTGTGGTCCCAGCCCAGCTGATGGCACCCAGACCCCCGTACACACACACACGCGCGCGCGTGCGTGCGCCCGCACGCGTGCACACACACACGTGTACAAGGAACAGAGAGGCCCTCACCCAAGAGTTAAAAAGGAGTTTCATAAGGAGACAGGACAGACTTTGCTGATCAGGCACAGGGCAAGGACAGGCATAGTGACACAGCTGACCCTTTTTGTCCCCTTAATCCTCTATTCTCCCACACTTTTTCCTCCCCRAACCACCTTGATCCCTCCCTTTCCCCACATTTGGTTCCTCCCTGAACATCCCATACTGTCTTATGCAATCCCAAAATGTTCTTCCCTTGCATCCCATGATGYGTCCCATAACCATGCAGGCAGCAATCCCTTCAGTCCGCAAGGCACTCCAGAGAGCCTCTCCATTGACGCAGTGGGTGGATGTCCCCCAGCCCATGGGGCTGAGGGTCTCCTGGCACAGCTGGGGTGGGGTGATGGTGGTGATAGGAGCTCCCTTCCTCTGGGAGATTGGGGTGCCCCTGCCCACCATTGCCTTTCCGTGATCCTTTGTCCACGTGCACATGTGTGTGTGCCATTTGTGTGTATTGAGATGAGTTTTTTTCTGGGCTGATGGCTCTCCTGTGATGGGCATGGGACTACTGGGCTCAGGATATAATTCAGGTTCCCCTGCCTGCCATTGTTCCTCTGTGCTCTTTTTTGTGTGCGGAGATGAGCTTTTTTATCACATAACCTGACAATGTCCTGCACACATACGTTCTTATATTACTATTCCTGATAGCATCGTCCTTTGTTGTACATCTTCTCCTTTAGTCCAGTGACACTCCTGAGAGCAAATACCAACAAAGGAGAGAGCATATTCTCTTGGCTGCCAGACAAAGAAAAGGGTAGCAGAGTTATTTCTTAGTAATGAAGATCTGATTCTCCACTCTTTGCTTAGGCCATCTGCGTCTTGAAACAAAAACAAAGTTCGCAGCATTGACGTATATCCTATTACACAGTTGTGCTAACAGGGCAGCCACAGAACTGGAATAGCCTGACATCTCCTTTGGTGTCCTTGGATATCTCTGATACCCAGGCTAAATGGGTATCAGTGCCAGACTGCTCTTCTTCCACTGCTCTCAGCCAACATAAGTGGCTGACATAGGTGAACTACCCAGGAGGTGCTTTTGCTTATGTTGGGATCCAGCCTTTGGGAACTTGGAGAGTAAGAAGGTAGAAAGTAATGTAGCCCTTTCCCCACTCCCCAGGCTCTGTGACGGAGCTTGATCAGACCCATAGTGTGGGACCCCTGGTTCTCCCCTACTTCTTGCATTTGCTGTGAGGAAAAGGAAAGAGGTGAATCACTGTGCCACCACAACCTCTGTGTTTATATTCCTCTACACACACCATATAATAACCCTGGGAAGAACAAATGTGTCCATGAACACTAGGTACTTCTGGTGCAGGGTATAAAACAACTAAAYGGTCAGGCTGAAAAAGACAAGGTGAACCAAAATAGAATTCCCAGAGCTGACTTCCTCCCAGCACAAAGGTAATGGAAAGAGATGAAGAATATTGTTAGATCTGCACAATAGTTCAGTTATTTCTAAAATTACATAGATTTCTATGACGATTTGTTTTACTGACATGGACAAGTTTTTCCTGGTCACCTTGAACTGAATTTCAGCTTCACTCACAGAACTAGCAACAACCACTGCAGTTATATATCATAGGCCAGGTTCCCAGATGGTGTAAATCAGGGTAGATCCACTGACTAGCCCCAGGCCTGAAAAGGTTTATAAATGCTGTTCACCTCTTTCTCTGCTAACCATGGCTTCTTTCCTTGTGATCACAGTGGTATCAACACATATTTTCCTGCCCACATTCATATTTTGTGGAATCACTAGTCTACCAAGTTTTGTTTGCCTTTTTTTTTTTTTTTTGACAATCAGCTAAACTATATTCTGCTATTTACTGAGTAGCCATTGTCTTCTGACTCCTGTTGTTCAGTAAAAAATGAGGTACTATCTTGGAAACTGTCTCAGTGAAAATATGCCTGTGAAAGAACAGTTACGCTGCATATCCTGGAAATGGCATAACCACCTGCAGAACATGCACAGGACTGTCCTGCTGGCACAGCCATGCCATCTACCGAGGCCCTGAAGAGCATGAAACTTCATTGCTGTCACTCCAATGTTGTAACCATCTGATTATCTCCTTACCAGAAGGACCAAAGGCTTCCTTTTATTCTCATTTGTGAATGTTTCGCACCAACTGCAGATGATTAATCCTTAAATATGGATATTAAGATCCATCTTCTGTTTCTTAAATAGCTTTAAGGACTCACACAGCTCTCCAACTTTTCTGTTTCAGAGCTTAGTTTTGTACCAGCCTTAGTGGAGTCTCCATCCTCACACCTGTAATTACTTCCTGATAAACTTGATAATTCAAGTAAAGATGTTTGATAGGGCCCGTCAAATTTCCAGGCCAGCTTTTGATCTGTTTGTGGAGGTTTATTGTATCCTTGGGTCCTAATATCTGTCCCACCAGAGTTTGTTTTTCTGTGACAGCCTGGAACTTACCATTTCCCTGCTGCAAACTGAACTCCTCTCTCAGTATCCCAGAGGACAGCAGGAACTTTCTTTAAGAAGCCAGCGGGTGCAAAATAACAACCTTTAAAATGGGAAGGCAGCACTTAATCTACACATAATAGGAAGAGTTAACTGACTTTATCAAGTCTTATTTGCTGAGCCTTGTCCTTTAGCTAGTCAATATTTGTAATGAGTAAGCCTGTGTCTTTCTCAAACCTTATCTAAAGGTTTTCCAATCCATTTAAGGTTCATGAGTCTCAAACCTATGATACATTTTCTTCACAGGTTTTCTAGAATTTTCTGGAATGTACTATAGCACACATTGACTTCAGGCAAGGCAAAATATTCCCTTGCTAGCACCAAGTGGGCAGGCTCTGAATCTAAAGGTGCCAATAGATACATAAGCCATTTAGCCATGGATAAAGTACATACCATGCAGGGTCCAGTATCTTGAAAAAGGTCATCTTTCATGATGAAGACTTCTTCATGGCTTTCTAGTATCTCAGCTTCAAAAATGCAACCATGAAAAAGGAAAAATTAAGTTGAAAGTAGGGTTTTCATATAGTTCATTCAAGCTGCTTTTCTGGTTTTGTTAGATCGAAAGTCCTGTATGCTGCACAGAATACAGTCAACTGCATAGTGTTTATACTATATATTATTGCATACACTAACATTATATAGCATGCAATAATGAATACATGCTGTATGAGTAATTCTGTTTTATATTTGTCACTGTAATATGTATTTATTGTACACTTAAAATAATATTAGTTATTTGTGTTTTGTACACATATAGAAGTAGGAAAAAAGTACAGTAAGATGATAAATTGCTGATAATGAATGCCATAGAGGTAAACAGCTAGAGATCTCCTTAAAACAATCTTCAAATCATTTAAGTGTTATAGGGGAGGAGGGGAACATGCACCAAAAACAATGAGAGATTTGAGGCAGTGGAGAATAAATCATTCCTCATCTAAGGGTGAGAAAACCTATGGAAACCTGAAGGAGCTCTAGAAATCATTCTAGCAATACCCCTGGGAGAAAATATTAAGGACAAGAAACAAATTTTTCAGGGGATGTGTAACAACATGTTTTATTCAAACAACAGCTACTGTTGGAAAAAATGGTCAAGCTTTTGTGCACACAAACCATACTTCAAGAGCAGCCTAATGACTAGTATTACAGGCAGGATTACAAGTTCTCGGAGAAATACTTACTATGAAGGAAGAAAGGAATATCACAAGTTCAGCCATTCGTGGCAGTGTAGCTGAAGTTGGACATCTGAAGTGTGTAAACAAACCCCTTACATTTTTTCACTGATTGCAGGAATTTCACATCATGCAGCTGTGACTCTCATCCAGAAAATCTCTCTCCTAATTAGCTTGTGTATATCTTTAAGCTATATGTTATACGGGCTATTAGACAGAGGAAAGGCAAATTAACAATGAATTAATCTCTTTCACCAGTCACTTACCATCGCCCAGTGAGTTACAGTGCATATCTGCGAGCGCGGGTGTACCTGATGGGGGCTGTCAAGGAGACGGTGCTCCTGGTCAGTCCTGCTTTGCACTCCAGCAATCCCACTTGCCCGCAGCCCCACACAAGCTGTGTAAACTCTCACCCCTGTGCCCGAGTGCTTGCTCAGTAAAGTCAGTTGTATCTGAATTGTTCTGTTTCCTTACCTCCTGCTTATGCGTCCCAAAAGCAGTCACGGAGGAGGCACATAATAGTTCTCTACAAATTTTGGGCAGAAATAGATGGGACTAGAAGAAGAATATGTTCTCTCTCTCACAGACACACATACTCCTCTCTTACTCACGTGGCTCTCCTGAGAAAGAGAAATTAAGACCCCCTTCATAACTCTCCCTAATTTTGATTGTTTGCAACCAAAATTGAGTCAAATACACAAAATCCATGCACATTTCAAAACTGAAGCCAGCTGCCTCATCTCAGTCTCAGCTACCTGCGTGTTGCCATTGAAACCCAGCAGGCTGCCCAGAAATCCTGGGAAGAGAGGGCAGTGTCTGAAGCACCGTGTTGCGTACCAGGAGCATTCCCTAGTCAAAAAAATACAAGAAAATTATCTTATTGCTGCTTAGAAATCAACGAAGAACTTGCAAAGGCAGGGCTCCTTAAGCTGATGTAAATCACCATGGTGTTTCCATAGCAAGAAAGGTATTTCCCCGTTTGTCAGAAAGGACTGCTTGCTGATATYAGAAAGCAGCAAAACTAATCAAGAGTGTCCTCATTCTAGCACTTTGACAAAATAAATAAATAAATAAATAAGCACCCAGCTCAAGCATCTACTCTGCTCTTTCAAGGACATTCATTCACACATGATTCCCCACCTCGAGCTCCTCTTTGCAGCTCCTTTTCCCTCCCTCTCTCCCCACCTTTGCAACAGGAGGAAACTTTCTCACCCAGAAAAGCCCAGCCTCACAGCAATTTTAAACCAGCAGATGCAGGCACCAGCTCCTGGTCTAGGAGAGCAGAAAGCCTCACTCCCCAGTGCCCTACATTACCCTGAACACTTCTCACAGCGAGGAGAAGCAGCCTTTCCTTTGAACGGGATATTCAGGAAGTTTGGGAGGGTTTTTTCCATCTGGGCACTTACAGTATCTCTGCATGAATCTGCTTAGAGGCTGAAGCCTGACTGTTTATGCTGAAGCCCAACCCTCCTTTGTAGGGGCTCTTTCATGAGAGTTTTCATCCATCTGGGAGGGCAGGAAGAGGCATTTTCTCTGCAGCTGCTCCCCATGAATCAGCTGGCAGCGGCATTGCCCATATTCTTCCTCCAGGACTTTTAGGACGTGGCATCCACAACACTGTGACTTTCTAATCACTCAGAGGAACCTGAAGATTTGTTCCCAGTCAGCAGCCTGTCCCCTGGCAGAAAGAAGCTGGCTTTCTGCACTTTTGTTGCATATTTAGTGTAGGTCACTGCTCGTAATTTCTTAGTCCCAGTGCTCAGGCTTTGGTCCTCCAGAATGTCTTGCTTTTCTCACACTTTGCTGGCCTTCTGTGTTTCACGTTAGGAAATCAGCAGGATGACAAATATGACAGCAGTCTCCAGTTCAGCCTCCTGAGTGTTCTCAGCCAATATGCCAAAAATGTAGTGGCTTTTCTTTTTTTGTTTTTAATAACGTTATCTGGATGGTGGCTATAGGCATCTGTTGAGCTTGCCATATGCTCCACATTTCCATCTAGAAAGATGATGATGCTAATAAAATAATTATTTGAATAGCACTTTATGGTTTAAAAAGAGTGATTTGATGTGCATGCACCTAAGTCCAGACCTGGAGATATTATACCCAAATAAAGCATCCTGCACTTGGGCATGCATTACAGTTAGCACACAGGAGCAGTAGATTTATTTGTATTTTCAGTCTGGTCATAAAACTGAATCACTGTTTGCCTCCAGCTTAACCTCCTTACAGCTGAGTGGCTGGAGCAAAACTACAGATGAATCTAATAGACTAAATCTCTTCTTTGAAGAGACTGTACATGTCCCAGCTAAATTAGATAGGGCAATTTTCTGTCTCTCGCATTTTTCTGCTTTGTAGTACCATGCACTGCTGAGTGTCTCAGGGAAATCAGAGCACTGCCACCCTTGTGCCTGCTCCATAAGACTACCATAAGATATAAACATTGGTCCCTACCTAAGGTCTCTGGGGCAAGGAGCATCTCTTTGGCCCATGTTATCGTTGTGACTAGCACAGCAAAGCTTGACCCAGGACTCTCAAGCAATGTCATGGTGTAAGCTGAATACACCAATGCAGAAGAAATACAACATTAACTTTTCAAACAGTACTGGCTATTTGTTTCTACGATTTTAAAATCTACAATTCGTAAAAACTCTAATATGTAGCCACCATGTCTTTGCCTGGCAGGCCCTGCCCAAAGGGCTGACTTTCCAGGTTGACCTTGGACCTCCCTTGTCTTTGTGGACCTGCCTGGCACTCACTGGATCTGACCTGTGGATTGGCTTCCTGGCTTGACCTTGGACCTGCCCCATCACCATGAGCTTGCATGGTGATCTGGAAACTTGGTTGAGCCTGCCTGTGATTTCGTGGCCTCCTCTGCTCCCTTGCTGGGGGTGGTGAGATGGGCCCTGGCTGGTGAGACCCTGCAGACCCCTATGGAGACCCCTGTGGCTCTCTGCTCCCAGGGAGCTGCTGGCCCTTGCTGCATACTAACATCATCACTTTCTGAGGCAGAGCTCCAGTATTTCCTTAGCTAGTAAAAAAAGAAGAATTGCTTTTGGGATTGAATGAAGTCGAGCAGAAGCTTTAACTAAGGAAAGTGAAAAAAAGCCACAAACTGGAACTAAAAAGGGGAACGCTGCCAAGCGTGGAGATCATCTACAAGCTTCCCAGAGCATTGACTTCCATAGTAGATGACTTCACCCTTTAACAACAAATGTCCAAGTCAGAGTTCTTCAGAGTCATTCATCAAAAATGGAAAATATTTGTCGCTTGGTACTTGCACCCTTTCAGGGATCTCCCTGGCTCTGAAACTTGCCAGCACTTAAACGAGTAAATCAGCAATACTAGAGAATGGGAGCCCCTTGGTGCGTGTCTTAATCCCATTAGTCAGAATGATGAAATCTGTAGCTGAACTGCGGCAGGATTTTAACTGGATAAAGATTTAGTTTGTTTTGGTTTTCCCACGTTACCATTGTATAATCCCCTGTACTCTCTGCAGAATGATTTGAGGTCTGCTGTTTCCTCTCCAGCATTTGGGGCTGGGGGCCACGAGTTACATTAATGAAAAACATAGCTCAGATCATCAGTCATGAAAAGGCACTGCCACCTGATGCTTCCTGTGATCTCTGAAATAAAATAGTTAGGGCTGCATTCCAGCCACCCCTAGTGTCCATAGCAGGGGAAAAGTTAAATTTTAAGAGAAAACTCAGTTTTCATGTCATAAAAAGGTAATTCTGGGAACCAGTAACAGGTTCCCTTTCCTCCAGTGCCTAGAGTCAGGAGGCTAGGCTCTCAGACCCTTTCCTTCCAATGCCCTAAATAAAGTGGGTCATGCTAGGGTTGTGTCCAGATGAGTTATTCATTGACCTTACTGACCCGGCCCTGCGATCAGACCCGTGCTGCACAATACAACAGCAGTGGCTTGGAACTGTTCCTGCAGAAGGGGAAGRAAAAACAAAGCATCTGTTTCACTGCTAGTTGTGTCCGTTCAACTCATACTGGAAATGTGCCTGTCCTGTACCAAAATCACTGTCAGAAGGGCACTGACTGACACATTTAGAGGCAACTGTGGAAGAAATGGATGCACAAAAATAGTTCGTTCATGTGATGGTTTACTATTGAGCCGCTTGGCTGACTGATGGAACAGCTCAGAGGACTTCCTTCTTGGTGCATCCTTGCTGCTTTCCCGAAAGGCAAAGGACAGGGTGCGTAGTCTTTGCTTACTGAAGTCAACGGCAGAGCTCCTGGCTCCTGTTCTCTGGTCTCTGAAGAAGGAAGAAATGCTTGTGTGGAGCACTAGGGGCATAACGGGGGGGTAAAACAGGTATGTGGTGGCCACAGAGAAAGTGAAAATAGGACTTGCCAATGATGCTTGGGAAATGAATGACAGTTTGTGCCCCGCTTGCAGATATCCTTAGGGCCCTCTGAACATCCACCCAGCAAACAAACAGCACAGCTCCCTTCCTGCTTGTTCCCCTGCTTTCCCAGCCGTGGAGAGGAAAGTGATCCCAAGGAGAAGGACCCATGTTCATTTTGGGAACTTGCGGTGATATGGTGTTGGCTTGGAGCGAGGGGAGCCACCAGAACAGGGCATGGCGGTGCTCCCAGCACCCCAGGTTAGAGGATACAGGGCTACAGATGGCATGCAGGCACTGGGAAAAGCTGACATACAGGCATTAAACAGAGAAGGGTTTGATTGAGTATTGCCCTTTTAAACTAAGGAAGCTTTGCAGGATTATCAATCAGACATATTGTAACAGAGCACGGGCAGACCTATAGGGATATTTAGCTATTGACTGGTTGGTTGTCGCACTCACATGAGTAACTAGGACCCTGTTTGCTGCTACGTGGAGAAATACACTAACTTTGAGTTGTTGGTTAATTTGGAGATTCGCTGTCTAGTCAAGGCATTGATTTGGTTGTAAATTGCTCATAGTTTTGTGTCCTTATTAGAGGTGCAGTGTTTAGGACAGAAATATCAATATTTTCACTAAAAACTGTAAGTTAAGTTATTGTGCACTGCGTTCATTTTTATCTTTTCTTAGTATGTTGAATATAAAATTGCTCAGTACTTGAGGTTATGAGGTGGGCATTTTTACATATTTTTGGATCTGTTTTAAAGCATGGCTCAGTTTTATAATGCTTAACTTCCAAAGGTACCACGGTCTCACAAATCCCATTGGCTTCAAAGGCATTTATGAGTTCTCAGCACCTCTGAAACTGGTCATCTTGAATGTCCATAACCACATTTTAATCAGCTATTTAGGCCTTTATGGTCAGTGCACACACCACCTTATCCAGTTCCCAGAGGAACCACCTATGGATGTCTCCTGACTCCCTATTTCTGAGGCAAGGAGGGAGGATAATGAGATTGCCTGCCCTCCCTCTTTCCTCCTAATATTTCAGTGTTTTGCAGAAAAGGGAAAAGATCTTCAATGCTAGGTTTTCCTGAAGGCCCTGCTGCCAGAGAAGATGCATTTTTTTCTCTAGTATAGGATAAGCTCGCCTCCCTGGTTCCTTACTTGTGCTTCCAGGCGCGCAGTAACCATCTGCCTGAACGCAGCCCTACAGTAGCAAAAACTGTAGAATGCAAATAGGAAATGCAGCAAAGCCTCCCAGAGGAGGGATGCTGTGGGATGTGTGGTAGTGTCAAAGTTCCTTGCAAGGGGGATGCAGCTCTCAAGTTCCCTGACATGGCCTTGTGGGACCTGCTCTGTCCAGACCTCACTTCAGGCCAAGGTATGCAACCCAGCTATGAGTACCTCTTAAGTGGTCTCCTCTGTCCTGTTACGCAAAATGGATGAGTCTCTCCCAGCAGGTACAGAGGAGCACTACCCTCGGTTCTCACACACCTCTCAAACTCTAGCACGGTCAATAGGACAGCGCCTGGAGAACTTGATGCTCCACAGGTATGTAGTGGTAGGAAACACGGTAAGAGGCCTTCTCCCTTGGCACAGTCTGTCATGGCAGCCAATGCAATTTGTCCCCCCTGTATTATCATGGGCCTAAAATCCCAGTCTCAAGCTCTCATTTATAAACCTGGGTTCAGATTTCCACAAACTGGTCCATTCTTTACTTCCCCAGGCAGGGTGCATTTCCTAGCTGTTGACACTGAGTGTAAAGGTATTTCTCAAGAGTTGAAAATGTTTTATGAAAATATCTTTACCAACCTTTTTTCAGTAGACATTGACATGGATCTATGCTCTACTTACTTCAACCAGTTTTTACCAGAGGATGATGTATTTCTAAATTGCCCATAACATGCTAGATGATGAAACAGCAAGCTAGAGGAGGAAAAATAGAGAGATCCAATAGCTGACATCCAGGTAATTCTGCCACATGTGCACTAGGCACAGTTTTGGTTAGATATGGCAAAAGCTGATCTACAAGATGGCCAGACACTCCTCTGGGGAGGGGTGAGACTGTTTTTTTAATGTTTTTGCCAATACATAGGCTCAACAATACAAGGAAAATGTTTAAAGAATAGAAATTAAGCCACAGCTGGTTTATAAAGTGGTTTGGTGTGCTTCTGCACTAGGATCAACTTTTTGAAAGTAACTCCAGCTGCGGCTCTGGGCTGTAGTCCCTCACCTGGCTGGGAAGGGCACTTCCCCTCAAAAGCAGCATGTTGCCTGGGCTGCAGGCAGACAGCACACCCGGGAGCCTCGTGGGCACACAACTGTGAAGCTGCTAGATAAGATTGGTTTGAAAGACTCACTTCATCCAGATTGACCTAGAAAATTAGGTAGATCATGTAAAGCAGTTGTTTGCCCAGCTAAGCATCCTTTTGACGTCCCCGTTATCCGTTAGCTCTGTGCATGGCATGTCTGCACTTGCATTCACTCAAGGAGGGAGAAAGCAGACATTCATTAAAAAATCACTTAGACTCACTTTAAATTCAACTTGCACTTCCAGAGTGAAGTTCTGATTTGGAAATACAGAATCAGCATCTGTGACACAAAATCAAGATTTATTTACCATGAGGAGCAGAGATGATGCTATACTCTCGCTTCTTCCCTGTGTCTATCAATCTTGAATTGTCTGAGACACCCCAGTCCAGTAACTGATCAAGCTCAGAAGTGGCTCGTTTTTCTGTAGGCCTATAGCTATATATATAGTAGCATTCTCAATATCACATGAGGGTTTTTTTAAGCAGCATTTGAAGAAATTCATGAGTCACTAGATGATCCCTTTGAACAATGAGAGCTTTATTCACCAGTAATGTAAAAATGTGGCCAAAGCTCATAAAATACACTCCACAGAAATTATCTGAAAAGGCAATAAAACACCTCTGCAATACGTTTCCTTGACTGTCTTTGTGTTTACATGCTTCAAAACAAAGGAGTCTTTTTTCATGCAGGTTACATTATTTTGGTCTCCATGTCTGATGGGCCTCTTAACTGACAGACCTTGAGCTTTGTGGGTTTTGTTCGACCCTTTGCAGAGATAGAGGGGTTGACATGATGGCTGATCTGGGCTTGGACTCCCAACTACCACCATACTTCATGGTGTGGTAGGGTCAAAGTTTTGATTCAAGTCCATCTCCCGTAAGCAGTTATTAATGTTTGCTAGCACACTGCATTTTTTAGCTTAGTCGTGTTTGTTTTCATACTATGTTCCCCTCCCCCCAAATTCCCAAACTTGGTCTGCTATTATATCTGCTAAAAAATTCAGCCAGTGCATATAATTCTCTCCCAAGTCATGGAGACCACAAGTGGGAGTTGTGCTGCAACCATTAAAGGGGTAATGGGGCACTGTTATCTTTTATGTTTTCATTGTGGCAGCAAGGACAAGCCATGGTTTAGAGATTTCGCAATCTTACAATGATGTCAGACAGACAGATTACTATGTAAAATATTCCACAAAATCCTGAAAGGAACTTGAAGTCAGACTCAGTTCAAATTTCAACTAGATGAGCCAGTTGGAAAAATCAAAGAAGATAAAAAAGGGAAGAGCCGGGGGGGGGGGGGGCGGAACCGCCAGCATATTTCCTCCTAAATTGCATCAGTTTGATTTCTGGCAGACACAAGTTGGGTTTAATATTGCATTTTCTAATACCCCCCAAGCTTTGGGACATTTCTCTTTGCTATTTCTCTGCATTTATCATCACACTATTAGCTGAGCCTCCCCAATAGCCTGTGTCTGGAAGCCAGCTGGCCCTACTCCTGAGAGAAGCCCCCATCCCTCACATCTCCAGGCACTCCCAAGCCACTGCAATCTTTCTTAGCATTGCTTTTTTTCCCAGTAGGATCATACATATATCACATTTGTTGGTTTGAGCAAACATCCTCTCCAGGATGAAGAGGCTGGGAACAGAAGGATAAAGGACAAGACTTTGGCCTCTTTGAAGTCCATGGGAATGCTGCCATTGACTTCAGTGCGGCCAGGATTTTAGCCAGAGCTTTCCTCCAAAACCAGCATTTGTGTCACATCTTTAACATGGACATTACAGACAAGGATCAAAAGGAGGGAGATGCTGTTCCCTCAGCAGTGGTCCCTTCTCAAGCAAACAATTGCTATGCCAAGACATAGCTATGACAGGAGAGAAATTCCTATTTATCCAAGGTTGTTTTCAAGGGAGGCCCCTGACCCCAGAGCTGACAAAAGCACAGCTCAGAAAAGCAGAGTTAGTGGTGCTGGTCGGTGGTGGGGCCACCAAGAGCTATTTCAGAGCCTGGGACAAGCACAGTATTGCAGTCCTCCCTCACCCTGGCAGCCTCCAGCCAACGCCACACACCACCCCTGCCCCACTCCTCGCAGGGCAGCCCTGTGGCTGCGGCTCTGAGGGGTCACAGCAGGAGGGAACGCCTATAGGTCCCAGGAACCACTGCAGCTAACCATCATCTTCCTGATGGCCCTTACCATCAAGAAGGCACAGACCTTCGTTACACAGCAGAGGTTATCATCTTGGACATAGMCACTGAATGGCACAAACCACTCCAAGGGCTTTTAACTACTAAGCACCCACACAGCAAGCCAGAAAGCAACTCTGGAAAATCGGAGACTTTAGCCACTCTGCTACAACTAAGAGATTTTGAGTTAGCTTCAAAACCTCCAGCCCACCTTCAGCTTCACTCTGATGCACTCCTTTCATCAGCAAGCTTTTGAAAGTTTCCGCAAAGCAAAGCCATGAGCCAGCGAACCAAACCAGTCAAGTGTATTAACAGAGCAGCGGGAACTGCCACTACAGAACGTGTAGGTGTTAAACAACAAACACCACTAAATCCACAAATAGCTTTTATCCTATTTGCTGTATCTCATACACACAAAGAAGTGTCTGCTTATTTGTTGCCTGGCTTAGCTTCTGCTTGATTTTGTCTTTACAAAGGATTAAAAACAAATTCTCAGCTTTAGCTCTCTGAAAAAATAGAGTTGGTATCTTCATTAATCACCATTCACAGCCTGCTCCACCTTTGATCACAGCCGCAAGACTCAGAAGATTCACTACAACACACCTGCTAATGACATTACATTTCAGATTAACAATCTGGTGCAAAGAAAAATGTACCTCAGATTAAATGCTCTTCTCAAGTTACACAACATACTGCATCTGGTATTTTCAGGTTCACGAGATATTGAAAACAAGTATTTTTATTTGTCAAGTTTGGTTCTTAAACTACTTTCTTCAGTATGGTTTCAATCTTATTAATATGGTTATGGAGGCTTTCTCTTCACATCTCCTCTCATCGTCTTTGTGGTTTGAAGCTAACTCTCTACCAAGAACCAGTTGTGCAGCTCCATCTCCTCCAAAGTCCCCTGGTCACCATATAACAGAGTCTCTGCCACAGCACCTCCCTGGTGCTAGCATTACAGATGGCCAGGCATTTTCCCTAGAACATTTTTCCCATTAATCTTATGATGAAGGATGACCTCCTGCAGAGTACTCAATTTGACTTGACTGCTCTTCTGCAAACAACGTTTTTTGTGAATAGGCAGGAATGAGAAAGGGAAAAGAGAATGATTGCCACTGTCTCCTCCAACACCAGAGAGGGCACCAAGTGAAACTTGCAGGTAGCACGTTCATAGAAAACCAGAGCTGGTAGTTCACAGAATCAAGCTTTGGAGTCCTTTTTTATGGGACATTGAGGGTACCTAAAACTTACATGAGCTTTACAAAAAGGGATTAGATATATTCATGGGGGGGAATAAAACCCATGAAGAAATGTTAAACAAGCTGTTCTGTTCATCAAGTGCACTGCTACCCTGAGTATGCCAATTTTAAGAAGAAGAACAGAAGCCTGTCTAATAGCAAGTTATCCTTCCAACGAATCTTAGTAGGTATTAGAGAAAAAATACCCAGAATGTATCCCTGATTTAACAGTATTTCATATAGGTATGTACAAGAGGTAAAAAAAGAATGGCATCTGCATGATTAAATATATTTGCTGTAGGAATAGTTTAACAAGCTATCGCTAGCATTAGTTTCTTGCATTTTTATAACCTCTCACTCTGATCATTTTAATTGCCCTTTTATTATATTTGTTGAGTAATTTTTACATTCACCTTTAATTATATTTTTTATTGCACAAGACTGGGATCAAATTTAGATGAACTGCTTTAAATGGGAAGGATGATAAATTCTTGCATACGGCTGGAACATTAAAGTGAACACTGTTCCTTTAATATAGAAAGCTCCTGCCTGGAAAGTCTATAAAATGCTGAGAGAGCCCCTTCTCAAGACGATCAGTCTGTGAGTGCTTGTTGGAGTCAGCAGTAAAGAGGAAGATCAGGAGCTAATGAATAACAGGCCACATCACCAAGTGTTTCAGCCACTTCACCTTGACTGCCCGGGCTTTCCACATTTTGCCCTATTCCTCTTAGGGAAAAGCAAAACCCAAGATGAATTCCAGTCTTTTTAATCAGATCGATGGTAAAACTCCTTCAAATATGAGTTTTGCTTTTGCGGTATGCTGATAAAGATGTGCTGTATCCAGTGAAGTTCCCCTCCAGCCGGTAACCTTCCCCTTCAGAGTGATATGTCTGGGAGAGGAAAGACCCATGCCTCGCCACCCATCATGCAGCATCCCTCGGACCCAGGGCAACACTCACATTAAAGGCATGCACAAACCATCAGCCAAAATTCAGAAATGCTTCCTAATCAATGTTAGAAGAGGTTGCTCACACCTTAGGTTTAACACAAGTATTTCTTCACCTCTTTTTTGGGCCAACCCAGTTGCTCTGTCTCGCATAAGCAGTCCCCGTTGCACATGAGTCTTTCTCCACGAACAAGGTTCATCGGGCTCCAGCCCTTTGTCTGCAAGCTGTGAAGGCTCACCTCCCCAGGAGACAAAAGCCAGCCTCACCCCTCACCGCGCGGCGGCGCGGTGAATTGTCTTTAGCTGCGCACGGTTACTAACCCAACATCACACGTGGCCTGCAGAGATCTGACGCTTTGTAGCACACTGAATGCAAACTACAACAATTTCAGAGTACCAAAAGCTCTTAAAAGTTTCATGATCAGTTAGGAGTCTTATTAATTAAACATGCTGCATGTTATTACAGCTCTTGTATCAATTAAGCACTGAATTGGTGCCCTGCTATACAGAGTGACAATGCTGTTGTCCTTTGGATCTTACATCGGTGTTTTGACTTATTAGTTTGGTGGTTTAATCCAGATTTTCAAACATATAATTAATAAAAACTGAAGGCTTCCATTATGTAGTCATAGCAGTGGCTGTACTTATTAATTCAATCACTTCTCATGGGCTTGTACTAATTATATCACTTCGGTTTTATTTAAATGCCTTTGAAACCTTTTGATTCAGAAGAAAAAAAAAAGCCAAACAAAAGAAGAACTTTATATTCAGCTCAGTAATGCATCAGGCTCTCAATTTGACCAGCACTCTCACTGGCCACTTTGAAATTTTTAGCTTTACCCCAAATCCATCTGCAAGACATTTGATGTTCCTTTCTCCCCATGGGAGGTAATGGGTGGACTTAGGATATTTGATCTCATTGATACAACAATAGCACCAGTTTCAGCTGAATACAGAAATCTGAAGTAAAAAAAAAAAAAATACACTTCTTATTGCGTGGGCTTATATGATTAAAATTCCACAACTGGCTCCTGGGCTTTAGGTAGGAGTAGCACCCATAGACCTGATCTGGTATTTCCTCCCTGAAGTTATGACACCTTTTCTGTTTAGGAAGAAAATAATTTCTTTTCCAATGAATTTCTTCTCAATATCTTTCATTGCCCTCACAGTCAAGTCACCTACATTTTCTGTGTAAGATAGGAGAGGTGTGGTAGGCAGTACCTGAGTGATGCTCATGAAAGCCGTAGTGGTTTGAAGGACCCTTGGGAGTCACACACCCACAAACTTTTCTGCGTGACCCTGAAAGCAGGGAAGAGTCAAAGCCAAACAATTAAGGTTTGAAGCTCTCCCTCATCTGGCAGGTTGCGTGGTGCTAATGCAGCACAGCATGCTGCGTGGTGACAGCATGCATCCAGGGACAATAAAAGGACGTAAAAAGAAGAAAAATGTCCAAAAGGAGTCGCTGGAGTGCCTGTCACAGCCACCCATGCTCTAGCTGGTGGTGTGTGGAGACAGGTTGTAGGGGCAATCTGTGCTGTCTGTCAGCCAGAAATAGAAGAGGTGGAGAGGTGTCCCCCAAAATACGATCCCCTTGCTCCACAGGGGAGAGAAATGGGCAAAGCATGTCTCCTCAGTGCCGCTCCACCTAGAGAGGGGAGGGCCTCAGTGGTGGGGAGCGGGTAGGTCTTCTACTTGGAAAGAGCAGTGAGGTGATCCCCGGCAGGGCACCTTGCTGTGCTGCCAGGTGAGGATGGCAGACCACATACACCCAGACCAGAAGCACTGGTTTTTTCCACTTCTCCCACTCCAGACTTTCCTGCCCCGCGTGGTTTCTCTGCATCAGGCAGAGATAAAGAGTGGCTCTGGGAGAGTTTTGCTCCCACAGGAGCCAGGAAGCAGCAAGAACATCCCTCTGCTTCTGAGAGCAGAAGGCAGTCATGTTCTGCCCCTTTTCCCACTGTTTTCTTTTGCTGGGATCTAGCTATGCTTTCAGTTCCAAAACAACATGAACCTTTACTTATCAGAGGAAGAATTTTAAGGGTTTTGCAAGGAACAGCTGAAGTGCCTGTTGCCACAGTTTCCACAGTGGCATCAGGTGCTACCACTTGACAAGGGAGCAACAAGAGGCATCAGGACTGATTCTTTTTGCTCCAAAGGTACAGACCCAGGATTAAAGATACTTATCCTCGTTTAGACAGGAAACTGCCCATGCAGTCTAAAGTTCTGATATAAAGTTCTCTTTCCTTCCCACTCTCCTGTTCCTATGGGGAGCACTGCTCAGCCAGAGCTTAGAGACAGCTTTTCTTTTTGTCTGAGCTGGCAGCCCACCTCAGGGAAAGCACATAAACACCAAAAGAGCTACTGCCAACAACTACGCTGCACAGTATTTTACCTGATGCTTATATATCTGCACCTCTGATCAAGTAAAAGGAACCCCTTCCATTGAGTATTCATACCAAAGCCTGCCACAGCTACTGACCTAGTCCTCAGAAGAAGTTACTAACTGGGGTATCTATTAGCCATTTTATGTAGCGCACAAAATGTTATCCCTTTAGGAGGCACTGCAGCTCCCACCTTTGAACTGGCATTTGTAATGGCCAGGATAATCTCCAGATGTCCACCTGCTTATACCCATGAGAGATGACATGTCCTAAATATGCACAAGATCCCCTGTGTGACAGTTATGGCAGTCCAAGCATCAGAGGGACATGATGGGACCAGCAGCAGTGGCAGGGATCACATATTTCCTCAGACTGCAAGCAACACCAGGCCTGAACACCAGGCAGGAGTCAAGATTTGCAGAGCCTCAAGAGCTGGGCTAGTCCAGTGCTTCTCCACGACTTCAAATCCAGGGATCCTCTTCTGAAAACAATTAGCAGGCCATCTTGTGCAGGGCTGTCACAGCAGCTCATCAATTTATAACCAATAAAGATCAGCTGAAACTTTGAACATTTATTAATTACTTTTCGGTGATGTGTTCATTTGGTACGTGTCTGGAAATGTCCACGTATGTTTTTCCTTGGCCAGTTTGTTTGTTTAGCAGCCATTCCCACAGGGAACAGGTGGAGAAGCTCTGGTCCAGTCCAGCTGCCTATTGCCTCTGCAAAGTGGAGTCAGCTGTACCGATGTGATCCCTGACAGCTCTTTTTCTACAGCACCAAAAAACCTGCTGGGAGTAACAATGTGAGCCCTCAGATTAGAAGGACTCAGTGCTCCTCTGTTGAGGAGATGAGAAGTTTTAATTACTTTTTTTGGGAGGGATCCCATTGTCCAATACGGTACTCCAGGTACAATAACCAGGAGATTTTAATTTAAAGAAATAAAAGGAGGAAGACTGTTGCCTACCACACAGATATAAAAAAGACAATTTCACGTCTGGATGATTGACTCCAATTTGCAACAATCTTGTAACAATAATCATTTCAATAATGTGGCTTGCCAAGGTTTTTAGGGCAGCTAACTGAATTATAGCAAATCTTTACAATTACAACGTTTGTAATGAAGGCAGTTAGTGAAGCCTCAGCGGCCTTCCCTTATCATTTACCATTGACTGATTGCTCATTGGAGGAGGATCCCACCCTTCAGCAAAGAGCAGCAGAGCAGCACACAAACCAGCCAAGCCTCCTGCAGCTTCAAGGAGACAGGGCTGCAGGGAGGGAGGGCACAGGTGATGTGCAGAGGCTCCCCGTGCCCTTCTTCATCATTTTTGCTAAGGACTGTCTGGATTGATTTATTCCTGCTCTGGCCTCTTTTCTTCAATCGCCCCGAAGCATCCCTATGGACCCAGTGAAGAAGAAGCCAGTTGTGTTGCTGCACCTTTGCACAGGGCTTCGTTGGGTAGCAGGACTGCCACTGCTGGGGTGCAAGCGGCCAGCTGGTCTGTGAGGCCTAGTTATGGGGAGGGCACATTTGGGGTTATTTTGTGGCATAAAACCACCACTACAAGGTGAAAGGGCAAGCCTGCCATTTCCTTCGACCCTGGGCCCACCAGAGATCCCATTAAGGAAGTACTTAAACTACTATTTTCCTGCTACACGCTATATATTTGCATACCACCTTGCTAAAGGGCAATTCCCTGCCCTTGGGGGATGCAGGCATCCTCCTCAGGGCTGGGGCAGAGCAGGTCTGCTGTGTGCTCACGGACACTGTGTTTCGGGGAGAGCATGGGGCCACGCATGGCATTCACTTCACCCTTCTGGTTGTCTGTGGCTGCGTCGCCACCAGCAGACACACCAACATGGGCCACCTCCTTGGCACGTCTCTGCTCACTGGCTGGAGTAGGACAAAGCAAAATGGCCCCAGCCCGCCCGGAGGCTGGAGGAGACAGTTCCTCTCCTGCCTCAGGTGATGCCCCTTCACGCAGCACTGACATTGCCTGAAGGTGAAAAAGGTCCTGGCTGGGATCCAGGGGGGGCATCCAAATTACATCCTTTGGATGTGACATAATTTCTTCCATTTGTAGCAGTAAATGTTCCCCAGCGAGTCCAGTGTCTTTTCAAGCTCAGTCAGTTGCAGCTCATGATCAGAACAGAAAAACTAAGAAGGGCCCATGCCAAAAGTCATCACAGGAGACTCAGGTGGCTCTTCCTTCCTGTCCTCCACCATCCTAACAAGCTGGATAGTCAATGTCCCTGTCATGAGGCCAAGTCTTCCCTGTGAGAGAGCCCAGCACCTGTGGATGGCCAGCCTTGGCCGGCCCTCCTTACTCAGGCTGGTCACCAAGGCTCTTCTGAGCACACAGGCAAGATCTAATGTGGAAATCATCAAACCAAATATGTATGTCTAAATTGTTGATATCCACACTAGAGCTTGTTGTTGAGGTTCCTTCATAGTCTACAGAGATAAATAACTGCTTTGTCTGTTCCGAGGTGACTTCTAAAACAGTTGAGAGATATTGTACCCAAGAACTGCCTGTTTCTCTAGGTTGCCATATAGTGAGCCCAGGGTGACTGGGGCTGGGGTCAATGCCTACAGTGTGACACAGTTAAATGATCTGAAACTCAACCCAGCATCCAAAATAAGTCCTTTGGCTGGCACCCAAATGTCTGCTCAGGCAATGCACCGTAAGGTACGTGCCTGGCACCTTGCAGCTGCCCTGGGTAGCTCTTACAGGTATATGAATTAGCTTGGCTACAAATGGACAATGTGGCATTACTGCGGCGATAAATCACACTCTGGGCTTATGTCTGGAGTACACATGTTAATGTTGACTTCTGCAAGCAACTAGTGGGAGCACAGGTTAGTAGAGCCTCAGATTCACATTACAAAGATCAACCATCTTTTGGCTTGACACAACATTCAGCAGTTCCAGCAGCAGCTGGTAAGTGCACACATGCTCTCAATTGGTTTTCTTTATTAGCCTAATACCAATAGGAAGTTTTCATACCAATGAAGGTGATGTGTGACTGTGTCTGAGACTGCTAAAACTGTCAGTTTTCATCACATAAATAAATAAGGAGTAACCGAAGCAAGTTGCAATCTAAGTAGGCTTTAGGGAGCCCTCTCTAGTAGTATTGCACCAGGTCATCTCTGTGCATTTGTGCTTAAAGGCACAAGTTATCTCTTTTGAAGTCAATGGGATTTTGTAACTTAGCAGTGGAAAATAATCTTTTTCATCACCAGCAATGAAAGTCAATGGTTCAAAAATTCCTGGTACGCTGAGACCACCATTTCTGCTGCTGATAAATAGTCTTTCACTCTTTCTTTGTGTTGCTTTATCTCCTGACTGCCTCTGACAGCTGCCTCTCATTCTGATACCGAACATTTCCTGGGAAAGCGGGCATCTTTTTCTTCTAGGTTTCTGCAGCACCTGACACGGTAATAATGATAATAATAAGGATCCATATATTTCCAAAGGAGATACATAGGGACATAGCAGATTTTAACAAAGTGAAGAAATCAGTGTCCTCCTGTAAGGAGCAGAGCTGAAAGACCTGAGTGCTCCTAGCTCCCAGCTTCAGGACTTGTTTTATCACTCTGCAGTATTGATCATTATGCACCTGGGATATCTACTGTGCTGCTCTGGTTTCTTTGCCAGCGAGAGTTATAACTAATTCAGTCAGACAAACCAAAAGCCCACCTTAAAACTTTACTTTTCTGCCCTCATGACTTAACTCTCATTGCTCTTGGCAGACAGCACTCCTCATACCCAGTCTGCAGACAAAGCTTGGTTTTCTTAATGTCAGTACAATGAGCCAAGGTGGTTCTGCATTGCGCAGATGTACAGCACCCTCGGTAGAGAGAACAAAGAGCTCCCTCACATTCGTGTATGTTATACAACCATGGAAAGAAACAAAAATACATCCCCAATAATAATTTGGAAGTCTTTCGTATTTTAATTTTTCAAATGTGAGTTTGCTTTTAAACCTCAAGCTCGAGGTAGATTTCTTCTACAGCATGGCCTAGGTTCAGGATATTGAATATATAACTATATATACAACTGAATATATAACTGTGCTGAACAAAGGGGAGAATTGGCAAAGACCTGCCACTGAATCTCCTGCCCCAATTACCCTTACTCCTGGGTGGTGCTGTGATTGACTTCTGCTCTTTATTAAATGCAGAAACACTTAGTCCATTGCTTCGGCTCCTGAGCTTAGCAAACTACCAGCTGAGCCTTTTCTTAACCCCATCACAGGAACAATAAGGAAGCAGTGTGAGCTTCAGCTGCAGCCCACGCCCCCCTCTCCCCTGTGGCGTATACACATTTTGAAGAGAAGGTACAGCCTATGTGGGCTGTGCTCTCAGAAGCAGAACAGACACTACTAGCTGACTCTGTCCTAGTCACAACTGTATTTTGTTTTACTAGTTTGGTGTGGAGAATACCCCAGTCACCAGAAAAGAAGCTATGTGTTTATGACACCATTAGGAAAAATCAAAACTCCAATTCTAAAAGCAAAAAAGTCTTGTTCCTTCCCCTTCTCCCTGTTAAAAACAGCTGCATTGTTTCAACCACTTCTGCTAAGAGAAATCAGACTTCATACTCGAATGGGTAGAAACCTCACCAGGTTTTGCTTGCTGGCAAACCCTCAGCAAGCTGAAGAAAGCAAAATTCATTTCTTTCAAGGACTCGATGCATGCGCACAGGGCTGTGGCACCTTTTTCACTGGGTGGGGGCACGTGCTGTGAAGAAGGGTACGCTATAGCTGCCAGATGAACCATTAAAGGCATTCCCTGCAGGCGAGTGAGCAGAGGGCAGGCGGTGAAATCGCTAGACCTTTTTTTGTCCCTGGCAGAACAAGGGTTTTATCTACTCCAGGGGAAATGAGAGGAAATGCTAGCATCTTCCCCAGCCTGACCTCACACAGAAGCAGGGGTTAGCCCAATCCTGCCCTTAAAATACCAAATTGAGACAGTAGAAAGTTGCAGAGTCTCTCATCTGTCTTTAGACAACAGGAGCTGTCAACAATTCAGCTACACAGAGGTTAACACAAGCCAGGAACCAATGCCAGAGGGTGCAGGGGAAGAAAAACAGAGTCAGGGCAAGGACTTATTCCTGCAGTGCCTTGGCTACTGATTTTGGGTTAGAAACTCAAAGCTGAGGATTTTTTGTTGAAGTAATTTTTTTTTTTTAATTAGCCATGATTTTGTGACTGAGCTGTGACATCCTACCTGGGAAAACAGAGACAAGGTTGTCCTGTCCTGTGGCTTTGGGCACCAGCTCTTCTGGCTAGCCTACATGGATGTTCAGTCAAAGCAACTGCAACAGGTTGTATCTTTAAGTTGATGATGCTTGGATATCTGAAAAGTCAGTTGTTTCCAACTAGCAGCTGTTATATCCCAGCCCATCAACCCAGTAAAAGAATTTGGTTCTTCTCCAGCTCTCAAAGGTGTCAAAAAAACCTGAAATATTTTGGGAAAAAATCACCTTCCTTCCTTGGACGGATTTTTCTTTTTTTCCACAAGGAAAACGTGAGTCGTGATAATTGACAGAGAGGGTAGGAAAGGGATTCAAAGGCAATGAAAAAAGCARGTCTCATTTTTTAAATGATGCCATCAGACATTACAAGCCTTGCCACTTCTCTCTCCCTTGGTGAATACTGGCTTCAGAGAGACAACTGCCCACACACCCAGCTAAGAAGTAGCTGTGGTAGCTCCACACAATTCATTTTAAGTATTATCACCTCCCATCATTGACAAAGTTACCTATTTGTTCAATATGTTCAGATGAAAGGTTTAAATATGCCCAAACTACAAGCAAAAGGATCTTCAGAAGTTCTGTACATGTCAAAAGGGTCTTTTTACTCAGCAGGCTGCATTTTTCGATACCGGGAGTATTTTAGTACAAGAAATTCAGTTCAGATCTCCTATKCATAAAAAAGAGCACTCCAGGATGAAAGCTAATTAAACACCTCAAGTATCACTTTTCTAATATTCTAGTTTTTCTATGCGTATTTTTCTCAGTCTCATACTGAAACAACTTGAAGAAAATATAAAATAAAAGTATTATTTATTCTTTTGTCAAAGAGAAATCCCTGATCTCCAAAGCATGAAAAGATTTTTTTTTATAYAATTCATCTTCTAACTTGCATATCCATCTGATTTTGAAAACTTTTATACCACTTGATCATTTTGTTTTTTCTGTAAGAGAAGCATTCAAGGAAAAAAATCCCAATAGTCAAGTTCAAAATCTGCTCCTGCCCATTCTGTCAACATATTGATTTTCAACATTTGCTATGATCAATAATACTGAAAACAGAGAAAGCAGAATAACTCCTCAAAGGCCCTTCTCTTTTCTAGTGCAGTGGAAGATGTTGAAGTATTTGAYGTTATCCCATACTCCATTAAAAAAAAAAATCAGTAAAATGAGCCTGACTAGTTTTTCCCCCTAGACATCTTAAGAAATCATATTCAAAGTCCTGCTAGAACATTTTGGCTGTTTGTGCTACTATTTCACATGACCCACAAGAAGTTTGTCTCTCCCAAGCTGTTTATCATGTGCTGTCCATTTGTGTGCCGCTGCAGACGTGGGCTCTGCTTTACCTCCAGTTGTGACCTCTTGGGAGATGTGGTCTCCACAGAAGCCCCTCTCAAACCCCCAGCTCCCTGACCTGCGCCTCTTCGGGGGTTAGAAGTGAATAATGCGTCTGCTTAATCCCAGGTTAGGCAGCCAGATGTCATAAAATCAGTGTAAAAAAATCTGATACATGTTATGGAAACCGTCAGACAGCTACATGAGCATGAGTGATGACACTCTGGGGCTCAGAGAGCATTTGTATTCAGTACCCATAGCTCCCTCTTTGAAGTTGTTGTTAAGACTTTCAACACAGATGCCAATTATGACAGACAGCCAAGCAGTTGACCTCTACAGCCTTAAGGCAGACTTCAGAACAGAAAGACTGTTTTCCTTTACCAAACCCAGGRAAAACAAGTGATGCAACCACCCATCACCTGCCAACCAATGCCCAGCCAGTCCCCGAGCAGTGATCGCTGCCCCCCGGCCAACTCCCCCCAGTTTATATACTGAGCATGATGTCATATGGTATGGAATATCCCTTTGGCCAGTTTGGGTCAGCTGTCCTGGCTGTGCCCCTTCCCAGCTTCTTGAGCACCTGGCAGAGCATGGGAAGCTGAWAAGTCCTTGACTAGCGTAAGCACTACTTAGCAACAACTAAAACATCAGTGTGTTATCAACATCATTCTCATACTAAATCCAAAACATGGCACTATACCAGCTACTGGGAAGAAAATTAACTCTATCCCAACTGAAACCAGGACAGTCATGCCAGAGAAGGATATGCTTGTAACAATGAAGTGAAATGAAAAGTGTTATGATTATTATTATTATTATTAACTCAGAATTTCTTATATAGAGCTTACATTATAAATGTTTAGCCTTACAGTTCGGGTCTAAGTTTCATACATTTGGATACTGATCTAGGAGTAGTATTAAACATATTCTTAAAAGTAGTTTCCTGTTAGAAAAATAACTGCTACATAATTAAATTTTGTGCAACAAAAAAGCAAGAAATAGTCAAATCAACATTGAGAATTGCCAGATGGGTTCATCCCATATAGATGACACCTCTGTCTAAGCCTCAGAAAGAGGAGGCATGGACTCATATATACTCCTTGTGTAAACTAGCCTTATATTTATCCACAGAGGTAACTCTAACCCAAAAGCTAATACCAGAGGTCAAACAGGACGGTTGAAAGAATAAAGTTTTTAGATACCAAGGCAATGGGAACTCTTGTAAAATTTCCAGGCAGGCAGACAAAAAAAGCAGAAAATAAAAATAGGAATCTGTCAACATGCATCTTTGGGAGATCATTTATCCTATTCACAGCTACCAGCAGGAGTGAAAAGCTCGTTACTGTTCACTGGTTACAAAATGCAAAACAAAGGTTCAGAATGAAATCCAACAGTTTTAAGGCCACATTTCTTAAAAATGCTCGTGAAGTTATTCCCTCTGTATGTTTTAAGTGAGGCATTGGTGATGCTGTTTCATGGGTACAGCATACCTGAAACTCTCTCCTAAATCCAGCCATAGATCCTCAGTGCCTTTGATAGACAGGCATCTGTCACAGGCTGGAGCCATAAAACACTAAGTACACAAAGTGAGCACACCCTTAGAGAAACTCAGTCCTTAAGTAAATTGTTGCATCTAAATTTTTATCCCCAGTTACATAGATCACTATTTCAAATATTTTCCATAACAGATTCTGTAATCTACGTGATAATAGAAATAAAGGCCAAACCAAACCAGAAAACTTTTAAAACATGCAAACATGATAGACCAATGACCTTCTTGAAATGCCGTCCTCAGATAAATCCCATCCTTCCATACTTATCCGTGTGTTGTACTGCGGCAGTAAAGGGTTTCCTACTTCCTCTGAACAAATGCTCTTAACTGGAGGCTTCTTGCAAAAACACTTCAGCTTCTCTTGGAGGTCAATGGGAACTCCGCGATCAGCCTCCAAGAAGAGCGAACCCCACCAAGAACCAGCTTCCTCGGTAAGGCAACGCTGGAATGAAAGACACAAACCAGGCTTCTTGACTGATCGCATGAGAAACAGCCACCATCAAATATACGTGCAACGTCACCGGTGCTGTAGCATAACGTTAATAATGTGGGGGGACCTTGCCACGCTACGAAGTTTAGCAGGCTGGCAGGATAGWACAACCATGTTTCAATTTCAGAAAGCAGTGACTAACACCAAGAGACAGAAGAAGTTGCACACAGTTTATTCCAAGAGTACATATCATTTCAGATACATTTTTATAGGAAGTGTTTGTACCAACTACTGTGAGGAGCTTAGGCTTTTTAAACATGAGAGAACATTTTGACAGACATTAACTTAAAGAATATGGATTCCTGAAAATTAAAGGTTCTTTTTCTCTCAGATGCAGGAAAGTGTGCTGAATAAATAAGCAGGAAAGAGAAGCTGATGGTATCTTTAAGAAAGCCCATGTAGTACATTAACATGTATGAAAAATCAAAGGAAGAGCTGTCATCTTGCCGAAGCAATGCACCCACTCTGCTGCCTAAGAGCAGAAAGGCAGTGGCTGTGCAACAACATTCAACTCCCTGCTGCCAGCAACAGGACTAACTTCATTGTGTTGTTCTGCAGAGTCTGGGGGTGGCTTTACTTGTTGCTTTCCAGAAAAAGAAAAAAATAAAAATAAAAAAATATATTAATAAGAGCACCTCACAGAAACAAGAAACCATTTAGGAGCTCTGCTAAGAATGCCAACTCTGCCCCTAAGGTGTGGAAAACTGTGGCAATGGTAGGCAGGAGAAATTATATATAGGTGACACTGTTAAAGTAGATTGCTTTTTAACCGTCTGCCCTGGGCAAATARTATCATCTTTTTCCATTCTTCATTCTGCTTCTCCCCCACATCCCTGACACTAATGTAAAGTTTCATTTTTCAACTATTAATAAACTGGTAATGTTATAAAAACCTTACATCTAGTTGAATAATACCAAATTAACAGCTTAACCACTGATCAAATTTATTTCTATGTAAAGGAAGACTATCTGCTTTCATATCAGTGGCACTGTATTAGGTTAAACCTGGGGAAGATCAGAGTCACTCTCAAGATTACTGTCTAGGATAAAGCTTTTTCCTCTCCTGTTCATTCATCTTCAGTCTGAGGCCAGATTAATTTTTGAGAACCATATTGCTTAAAGACTAGATACAGGTGAATTTCCACCAATTTGATTGAAAAATTGAATTTAAGCTGATGCAATCAAGCAACAGCAAAATATAAGATGTTTTTTGAAATTTCTTTCCAAGAAGATGTTTAGATTGGTTTAAGAGTGGTTCACACTGATTTAGCTTAAGAGGCAAACAGCTTGCACACCTGTTTAAAAGGTTTGTCCTCAGCTAGAGGTTACAGTCCATCAGCTGAGATGCAGGAATTAACTCAGCTGCCCACACTTAGTCCTTTAAGCACAAAGGGGCAGCAGCTTCACAAACAAGTCCAGCCCGAACATGAACACCTGTCTGATCTTTCTCATTTGACCTAACCTGGAATAATCTATTGTCCCTCTGAAATACAAATATCTATACAGGCTTTGGGGCTCGTTGACCAAATCAAATACAAATTGATTCAGGTTGCATCAATACAAYTTACTTAAGTCCCCTCACTCTTACCACGCTCCAGATCCTAAGCCCTGGTATTTTGCCCATGATCTCAATGCAGATTTAAATACCCTCCTGTTAACCAAGATATATATGCTCTGCCCCACAGTGAGTCTCCCAGAAATCCTTACCTCTGCTTTGATTGGGCCTGATCCTGTGGACCTGCTATGCATTTCTCTCTGCTCCCATGGCTGTGATGTCTGGTATCAGCGGGAGCACTGGACAGCTTGCAGGATCAGTCTCCAAAGCCCTGATTACGATGGATACTGAGAGACGCACGCTCCCATCAACAGCACCACAGTCCCGTGCTGCCCAGTACTTCTCCCGGCCTCAGAGGGAAGACACTTGGCTGGTTCATATTTTCAGTGTGTACCTACAACTCCTTCCCTACAGTTACATTTTTCCCTTGCTTTATGCCTAAAATCAAGGCTTCACTTGCATTCTGAGTTTCAGCATGCAGGAATGTCTTGTTGCTCCTCCTTCATATATCCCTCCACTTAGTCCTCTGACATTTTTCTTCAAACTCTTCCTTTTCAGCCTGTAGCTGTTTGAGATCAGCATTATTTAGCATCCTCACTCTGGCCTCTAATTTTCTCATCACAGCAACTTTATCTTCTGCACGGCACACTCCAGGAACAGCTGCTGCTATTCCACCAGGATCCTCCTTTCTCCCTCAGTCTGGCTGTCAGGAGGCTGCAGGTGTGCTCCAGCTCCCCGGTTTCTGCCTGTCTGTGCCATCGGACGGCCCCAAATTTCCTGGGGATTCCCAGCATTCAGGTGTGCCCCTCACCTGCCAGGGAGGTGTTTCTGCAGCCCATATCAGCTGTAAGAGCACAGAAAAAAGGCTGGTTTTACAACAGGGTTTCTAGGAAGCCTCCCTTTATTTAAATTTCAGGGAACTCAACCATGGCAATGCTGCAGAGTTATAGTACCCTAGCTCTAAGTCTGCCTGGCTTTTACTACGTGTCCTTCCCTGTTCCTGGCTGTTACGTGTTTGAGGAGACCCTCTGTGAAGCCCACCCAGTGCCCCACCGAATCACAGGGTACGCTGGCTAGAGCTTGTCTCCAAGGGAGAAGCTAGTACCTGTGCATCTCAAAGGGGAGATCTCCCCCATCTCCTCAGCACCCCAGCCTGACGCCTGCTGCTGGGCTCCACAGGAGCTGGCAGGCATTTGGGATCAACGCTTCCTCGCAGGTGGAACGATTTGCCAGTCAGCCTGAAACCCTTCTGAAAACTAGACCAGCATTCTGCAAAGAAAGAATAAGCTTAATAAAACAGTCTTGGAACAAATTTATAAAAATGAAAAGGAAGCTCTCGCTCTCTCTCTGCTAACTGCATCCTGGCTTGGCTCCAGTTGCTGCTCTCTTTATTTCATCCAGCTGAAGTGCTGTCAGGGCCTGTCTCAGCTCCAAGAGCCAGAGTCAGAGCCTTAGGAGCCTGGAAAGCCTGAGCAGTTAATGTTGAACTCAGACACCTTCATTGCTTTCCAGCTCCTTAGGCAAGGCACAAAACAGGATGCCGCCCTGGGGATGTTCCCGTTCCTCCAGACCCCTTCTCTCTTTGCAGGTTGTTCAGGTGCAGATATCACATGGAGTGTTACCTGCAGCTGAAAAACTCAATTTTTAATCAAGAGATGCATTTTTATCATGCAGCCTAGGGGATGGTTCTCTCTTACAACCTGTCGATCCAGGGCATAGGCCAGACACAGCCTGGTATCACCATTTGTGTGGCCAGTGAACTCCAGGCTTTCCTGAACATGAACACAGAGAGTAATGACCAGGTTAGTCATTTTCCCTGCGAGCAGCCCATGTACTCACTGTGGATGAGATGCTCCCTGCAGGGTAACATTTAATCCTAAACCCACTGTGATGAAACATCTCTGCTGCCAAAAAGGGTATGTCTACCCTTCCGCTCCCCAGCAACACTTCTCCACCCCTTTCCCTACAGCCAGCATTGATATAACCATGTGAGCAGCCAGCTCGAGCCAAACAGCTCTTCGGTGTATGTTTTGCTTGCCGAACTCCCTGAACCAGCACATCGTGGAGTTGGACGCACAGCAGCGCCGGTGCAAAGGAAGCAGCCGGAGCAAGCGGTCTTGCTCTGGGGACAGGGGGAAGGGGAGCGGGGCCGCTCCTTTCAGCAGCAGCCCTCAGTTAGGTGATGTCACGTCACCATTCAACAGGGCTTGTCTGAAAGCCACATCAGGACTGCAGCCTCCAAGGGCCTGCTCCAGACGCAGCTAGGAGCAAGACTCAAATGTCTTTGAGACTGCAGGTTTGTAAACTCACACGTGGCAGTTGTTGCAGTAGGTCATAAAACATCGTCTCCCGTGCCCGACTTCAGTAGCTTCATGTTTGCTTTTGGTGAGAACAGCAAGGGCTTTCTCAAGGAGATGTTCTGTCATCTCTGTTACAGGATTTGATAAGAAGCAAATGGAAAATGTCACTTGCATCTTCACTTACCAGCCAGCTGAAACTCAGCTTGATACTTTTGGACTTTTAAGTGCTTGTTGCTCGACTATTTCAACGATTTAGATAAGCTGGAAAAATGCAGCAAGGACACACACCAGCCTTCTGAAGGAATTCGCTTCAAGATACTTGATGATATATGGAGAGCAGCAGCTAAACCTAGCAATGACTTATGCCGAAGTCCACCGGTGATGAAGACCTGTACTCACCACCGTATATCAAGTTTAAAAGTAGGCCTGAAAAGTGCTGGGGAGCCAGTGAGTAAAATGTTGGCATTTTACTTTAAGAACCATGATTGGAGTGGAAGATGGTGCCTTAATAAAATATGCTTTGTACCTACTCTTAGTAAATCACAGAGAAATTGACAGTCTATACAGGAGAGGAAGGCTACAGCTCAGCTTGCAAGCAGACTGAATTACTTCTCACTACAGATTTGAGGTTATTGGCAGACAGCCCATGTTGCCATTTAGCCCTCATAGCAAGCATGTTTTAAAAAATATTTTCCATATAGACAGACACACTGTAGCCACTGAGACTCCAGAGAGCTGCCATATAGGCCCTCCTGCCCTTTGGAGGCTCTGGTTTGATTTCCAGGTAATACAAATCAAAACAGAAATTGCAATTATGTCTGTACCAAAAAAYTGCTAGTTCCCCACAGGGCAAATAACAAAGAGAAGGGCGAAATGTTCCCAAAGAACAAGGAGAAGGACACTGCTTGCTTTCCTCCCAAGAGCTACAAGCATGTCCCCGTCTTGGAAGAAGAGGAGCATTTCTGACAAAGTACCGCACCCTGACCCCTCTAGGGCCCAATGGCTTTGTCACAGGCAGTAGTGACACTCACACTCCACAATCACCGTATCTGCATCCACACGGACAAGGCAAGAGTTTGAAATTACATAATCGTGATTTAATACTGCCATGTAATAGCCTGCTAAATCTTGGTAACGGCCGGTGGCCAGTCACATTCCCAGAATGGCATCTCTGTTCTTCACCGCTGCCCTTGCAAGTACCAATCTATAACTGTGGATTCATATGTTCAGGAAAAGACAACAAGCTGGAAAGGTAAGCACACCTTCACCTATGATAGGGCTGTAAGTAAAAAATGAGTCAACTTTACTGTATGATATATGTGAGAAACACATAAACACTAAAGAGCCCGAACAACAGGGAATGAACTCCATCTACCCTCAGATTCGTCACTGCTTGTGGTTTGCTGGCTGGTTTTATTTTTTAAAGCAATGTGTAGAAACAGCCTAAATCATCAGTCTTCCCTGGGACCAAATGGGCACAAAGAGGGGGCAAGTGTTTGCAGGACTGACCCTTCCATGGCACTTGGTCAGCCAATGTCTTGAAGCAAGGCAGCCAGGATGGCAAAAAGCTAGGGCCAACTCTGTTACCTCTCACAGTCCTGAAATTTGGTTTGAATAGAAACTACGGTGTCTTTATCAGAATAATGTCTTCAGCTGTAACTGGAGAAATGCTAGGCAGAAAAAATTGATAATTGTAATGTTTGCTTATACTTGATTACTAGATATCTTCTTCTTGTCCTTCTCCCTTTTATATTTTAGACAAGAATATCCTCATATTTGAATGCCTCTTAGGTTGCTACTAAAATAACCAATGAAACACTTTCCAAAAAAAACCCACACAGATTTACTCATTAAGATATCTTCTTTACCCTTCTCCTCAGGGAGCAGGAGTTCTCTATGGCCTATGCAGATATGCTCACCTATGAGGTATTTTTAGCAAGGTATTATGGCTGCGTGTTAGTCCCCCTTTAGAGAGACCCTTAGGCTACTGCTTTTCTGCATGATCAAAATAGAATTGCACCAACTTCTGGGTGACTAATTGATGCAAATTATACTGACATAGCTGGTGATTTTTGTTCTTTAAATTAGCAACGATTTTGATGCAAAAGTCATTAAAAAAAGAGAAGAACTAAGTAAATAAAAATGCTAATTGTTGTGTTGTTGGCTAGGCTGAATCCACTAATGCTTTTAAAGTACTTTTAAAATTATTCTCTTTTAATCAGCTCAGCCAAAATTCAAAGGCCATTGTTTTAACATTACTGTGTCATTGTCTGGTTGGGTCTAGTTTGAAACTGTGGCTGCACAAGAATTTGCACAGTTGCAAGAGCTATGGTGGTATTAGTACCCAGGATGGAGGGAGAGAGAGAGGGGGGAGGGAGGGAGGGAGGCAGGGATGGAAGGAGACAAGGGTTTTTATTACAGAAGGACAACATATCCGCATTCAGCTCTAGGATTAGTCAGAAATTCCTTCTCTTCTTGCATTTTTTTCATGTCATTAACAGACTGCTTTTCAGAAACCAAAAACTTAGTAAGACGATCTAGAAAAACGTATCTGTTTTAATAATTATTTTCTCCTGACTTTCCCAAAATATCCTCTTTTCAGTTTGACAAATAGACTTTTAGGAATAGCCTCCCATTCCCAACCTTCCCCAAACCAACCCCGTTATTTCCAAAGCCATTTTGGCAAAGCAGTCTTCTGAATTTTTATAAAGGTCGTGAACAAAGAGCCTTGACCATCTCTAGCCTTCTTCACAACATAGGCATGAACTGTAGGTCAGCACGGAGCAGTAACCAAAATTCGTAGCAATTTGGAAACCTGTAAATGAAGCATTTAAAATGGCATCTAGTTCCTCATCTACAGTCTTGCGTAGGAAGACTGTGCAGTGGAGACAGGTCCAGCCCAGCGCAAGAAGCTGCACCACTACCACAGACGCCCTGACCAGCTTTGGATGAGAGACCCTGTCACCTGCTTTCTGCCAGTGCAAGGGCTGATGGTGAGCGTGGCCTCGGGGTGGGAAGGCAGCAAGGACTGCTGTCCCAGGGCACCTGCAGGAGCAGGGGAGGGGAAGGTGCCAGGTTGAGGAAGGCTGCTGTCTGTCTCTCGTGCCACTTCATGGCCTGGAGAAGCCAGCAAGTCGTCCAGTGTTGCCCAAAATAGCTGGAACATGTAGACAGCTACTTCAAAAAACGTGCCTAGGGAGCCCATGGGCACTTCTCTTGGAAAACTAGCTTCACTCTTTCCTTACCCAAAACACTTTCCCTTTGAAGTTCACACATTGCATGCCAACATTAGAGTGTCTTCTAATCTAATGCTAACAGCAGAAAAAAACTGATCCTAAATCTCATGATGCAGCTATGATTCCCCTGGAAAAACAGGCAGTCTTGTAGCTGTAACCTTCCTCTTCACCAGACTCCTGTTGTCCCCCTTACTCTCTTAGTTCTTTAATCTCAGTAATAGACTTGTGACTAACATAACATTTTAAGAGCTTTGGAGCAGGGATCACAGCATTTTCCTGGAGCTAGGACGTGATTACAACATGTGAAGATGTGCTACTTTAATAAAAATAAATTAATCTGCTACAACACAAGGAATATCTTGAAGCATATTTATTAATTCCACTGGGATTATATGAACTGCTCAGATGCTTAGGAATGTCTTGTATTGTGCTATAATTTATGCTACTGTGCTAGGGAGACTAGACCTGGTACCAGCCTGCTTATCTATCTATGAACAGGTCAAGGATTAAGGGTTATCAGTGTATTAATAGACTTGCCTGGAGAGAACAAGAGTAAATGCATCATCAATAAAGGCAACCTTGCTAAAGTTAAAAATTGTTGAGTTTCTAAAGTCTGTTGCAAAGTACGTTGAGTACATTGGCTCTCAGCATTGTGTACCTCTGAACAGAGAAAGTGTAGCTCTGCGGTGACTTCCAAAGTGAAATTCTGCCGTGGGATGAGAGCACAGGGCATCTGCAGGAAACCCTGTGAGGTTCTGCTGGTGAGCCCACAGGCAGCTGGGCTGGAGCATCCCCTCTCCGTGGAAGGGTAGCAGAGAGGGAGCCTGTGCCTCACAAGGACAACAGAGAGGCCAAGATGGTGTGCAGTGTCAGAGTCTATTTACCTCCGGGACGTTCCTGGGGTTTGGTGGCAAGAAATCAAATGGGGCTGCTCAGTGAAGATCCTGCAAGGGGATTTCCACCAGAGTTGTATGGATATCAAGATCTCTATGGCTTAAGAAATTATTTACATTGTATTGTTTATAGTCTTCCCTGCTTTATTGTCTGAGAATGAAGGCAGCCCCCTCAAGATGTTGCTTGGCCTCTTGTGACCATACCGCAAAGCACATGCTGTTAACACCTGTGACCACCCATTTTTGGCTTCCAGATCCCAGGGATGCTCGTAACCAAAGATTCATTAGGCTGTTGCTTTGTTTACCCCCTCTTTATATGCGACAACAATGTGTGCCTGGTTTATACCCTGTGCTTTGTGCTTTTTAAACTATATTATAAATTGATTGATTGTTGCAATCAGCTAAACTTGGGGGGCTGGGGAGTGGTTAATATTCAAGCATGCGGATCAGCCTCATGGCTTTATATCTGTCTACACAAATTCTCATGTCTTGCTCACTGGGTACAAAAAGGCTTTCGGAAGGAAAGCTTTATTCCACACAGAAAAAGGTTTGTTTAACCTGAATAGTGTTGCTTAATGCTGACACCGGAAAGTCAGAAACCTGCACATCAGCAGGTTTATTCTGTAATCTCCTGAGGTTCTACTTCAGCTGTTCTCTGCCCAGCTTGAATGTCTATTTGCCTCATCACAAATGATTGCCGATTTATTGTCAAGGGTAAAATTACCTACTCTAAATCCCTGCTAATTACCTCATTTACAAAAAATTATGAAGAAAAAGACTAGGTGGTTTTTTTTTTTGTTCCTCCAGGATTTTACTGGGCTAATGTCCCGCAACCCTAAATTGAGGCTAAGGCAAATTATATCACAAAAAGCTATATTAGAGTAATATTAAGAATTTGAATTGAAGTTGCAAAAGTGAAGAGTTTCAAAGATAGATCTGAAATTCCAATCTAGCAGCTTCTCCTTACTGCATCCTGTAAGCACAGAGACTTTACAAAATAAAAGTGTACTGCCTAGAGATTGGAGACCCGTGAGCTACGTCAATACTAGCAAACCAAACAGGGCCATGGCCTGAGCTCAAACACCACCCATGAATGTCCATAGTGTTTACACATTAGCGCACTCCCTGGTATGGTTTAGGTTCATGCCCATCAGCACTCTGCCACGCAACATCCATGCATGGTCCAGCAGCAGCACTGAGCCATGGCTGCCCTCGTTCGGCTATATGGGCAAGGTCACCCGCTCCCTGGGAGAAGAAAACACAGCAGTATGGGACCTGGTAGTGCTACCTCATGTCCCTCAGTGAGAAAGAGCCTGGTCCCGTCTGTTTTACTTCCTAACACAAGCATAACTATTTAGTATTTTTATAATGGTAAGCCCCAGGACAATACTTTAGTTTTTGCATCTAGATTTCTTTTCCTTTCTCTCCTTTCTGTCCTTTCTGCTTTGGATTGAGCCGTATCCTCAGTGCATTCTTCCACTCCCCTTGGCATGTCAAGAAACTTAACTGAGTCTGACTGCACTCAGATCAAGCACAGCTCCTCAAGGGAACTGCGCAACCCAAATAAAAATAAATGTAGGGATTAAGATGAAGAGGGGAGGATGTGATTAACACAATCAATTAATGCCAGTTCTCCTGTGTGGAAGAAGACCTACCGCATCCATGGTGAATTCTCATTAAGTTACTCATTTTATCATGGATGAACATACAGATAACCCATCGCAGTCCCTTTTTGTAGTCGATGTCCACAATACAGACAGAAGTAAAAACAGGTATAGCCAAGTTCAGGCCTTCCCCCTGGCACGGCTATGGCTAAGTGCTCTGGCAGACAAGGGGGCTGATTTGCCCTGTGACAGGGCCAGCAGCTGAGTTCAGGTACTCACATTTCCAGACTTGGAGAGGTCTGTCTGCGCAGGCTGAGCATCCTGCTTAAGCATGTTTCTTATGAATCCGTGTGGGGAAAAAGAGGGATGGGGAGCAAGAAACATGTAATCTCCTATTTTAAATATACATCAGTTCCAGCATGGGGAGTCGGATCAGCAAACACTGAGTGTGGAGCACCCGGAGCCACAGCGCAGTCCTTGGTCCAGATCTCTGCCTCCGGGAACTGAGGGTGGCTGGCAGGGACAGTAAGTTGTTTTCTTCAACATTTATCTGTTTTAGGGAGGACTAAAACAAACACTTTGCTAAGGCATTCACAGACCTCCTCTGGAAGCAGGGGGACATGGAAGCAGAGGAATTTAGGAACGACAAGAGGCAGCCCCAGACGCCTTCCTGGCTGCCATCTGTCCCCCTGCACTTCTCCATTGCCTTGTGCAACTGCTCCATCCTTCCTTCTAGACTGTTCCTCCAAACCCCTGGTTTTGCTGTTGCCCCTGCTGTCAGCGCCAGTTTTGCTCCTCTATTCCCAGTCCTGGCTGTCCTAGTCTCCTCATCCAGCCACTTTTCCCCCTGAAGCTCACAGTCCCATTTCAGCATGCTGCCCCCGTGCTGCCTGTAGCGCCCGGCGTTGGGGGATGCGGCGGGGGGGTGGGGGGGGGTGGGGGCGTGCACCAGCTGCATGCAGTTGTATCATCTGGTGTGCAGTTCAGCAGCCTGCATTAGACCAAATGCTTCCACAATTGACAAAACGCGTTTTCCCTCTTTAATGAAAGCGAGCCAGAGAGAGAATTTTATTTCTTTCCTCATTTACTCTTACAAAAAGGTACAGTGGTGCTGCTCTAGGGCTTTTAAAAGGATGTGACCGTTACCTCCTTAAATAAGTAACACTTGCTGTAACCTCAGGATCCTGAAGAGCCTCCCCACACCCCCCACCTGCAGACCCAAAGCAGGCAAGGTCCTGCTTGCCTGAGTAAGGGTTGCTCCAGAGGTTGCTGCCCTAGGGCTGAGGTAACATCAGGCACTGCATGAGCAAGACGCGGGTTTTAGTCCCGGTTGACGGGGGCCCTTTATAAGGGCCRTTTCTGAGGTATGACAGTCCCTGCCCAGCCAGCTGCTTTCCATCTCACAATATTTCAGCTGTGTAAAATACGGTGATAACACTTAAAATTAATGCCAGTTCCAGAGTTATTCACAGGGTTAGCCATATTTATCTCTGTAAATTGTGATCTTATTAAAACCTGAATGTGTTAGGAAATACCTTGAGCACACGTTCTAATAGAGCAAGTCTCTTCAGAAGTATTAAAAGGAGGTGAAAAGCCAGGTAGATACTCTTTCATGAAAGCATGTAGAGATACCAAAGAGGGATAAGGCTGTTTTTCTGCTCCTTTTGTTTGTACAAAAGCTGTTTGGCATCTATATTGTATGTGTGTGTTTGTTTGGCAATAGTCTGCCATATGGCTTTTCTCTTTTCTTCCAACTGCAGCTCTGTGTTTTCTAAGAAGCATAAATCAGAATGACAGGTAAAATAACAAGACTTTTGTCAAAAATATATGCACCTCTAGTGTTTTAAGAGCATGTTGATGTAGCATGTATATGTTGTGTTTTGGAGAGCGTCTGGAGAGAGACAAATTCCCTTCCACCCCTCCAATGCACTGCTGTCCTCCCCCCAGCACGGCAAAACCCCATTTCTGTCCCCAGGTGCAGGTCTCCTTCTTTCTTTCACTTCCTTTCCTTCCCAAATGTCAGTCTTTTAGGTACGTGTCCAAAACACCGCCCTTCTACTCAGCTCAGAAAGGACAGTGCAGAGCTGATATCAAAATCACACTCCCTCCTTTTTTGTGTTTTGTTTGTTTGTTTGTTTGTTTTGATTTGTGCCATTTCCCTCAAAATAAGCCAACTTTGCTCTTACAGCCATTCCTCCTTATGAAAACAGCTTAAAATATTTACCTCAATGAAACCTGGACACCTGCCTTATTTCAATAATCTCTCAGTGCTTTAAGTGAAGCAGATGCTGTTGAGTCAGACCAGCAGAAACTGTACTGCTCCTAGTCATTTTTGTTATCCAGATTCTCCCTTTTAAAAAAAAATGCCCTTACTCTGTATATCACCCGGTCTCCAAGAGGGTTACAAAAGGCCACTGAAAAGAAAACAGTGCACAACATCTGGAGGCTGCAGAGTCTGCTCTGCCCAGCCTCCTCCCCGGGCTGGAGTCAGCTGTGCATCCTGCTGACTCAGACCCGCCACGCTTTCAGAGGAGTAAAATATGACTAAAAAGTGCTAAAGTAAGTGTTCCTCTATAATTAAAATTTGCCAGCTATGTCTAAATGAGTTCAAAATACCTTTTCCAGAAAACACTATTCCTATAAAATGAGATTTTTCTTTTCAGATCAAAAGGACAAACGAGGACAAAATTATCTGTCACAGCATTTCTTACAAAAGACAGTGATTAAATTGCTTGAGTTTCCAGCCTGATCCTTCTGACTTCTGAGAAGCTTTTCCTGGCCAGGTGCCGGCAGCAGCCTGCCCCTCATGGGGTTTCCCTGCTGTGCATGGACCCCAGGGCCAGGTCCCGTTAGCGCCACACAGCTGCACTAAGTGGGTGACCAAGGGCTGTGGTCCCTGTGATCACCTGAGAAAGCAGCAGGCAAAATCAGTGGCTGCTTCATACCCGTCTGCCGGATTATTTATATTGAAGAGAAAGTCACGCAGTCTCAGAAAACACCAAAACGTGGCATCCCTGCTCCTTTAGAGCTCTCTCAGCCAATTCCCCCAGTTTCCTCCATGGCAATGAAAGCTCTTCCCTGCAGCCACCGTACTCCTAGAGCTGCCAGGGGGAAGGTGATGGTGCAGCACAGCAACAGCTTCGCTCCAGAGGCTGTATGCAGCACGCGTGTGGCAACTACCAAAGACCAGGCTTCAAGCTAAGAGGTATTTCTGGAGAGGTTTCAAAGAGGCTGCTGGCTGCTACGCAAGGTGACCAAGGTCTCTCTGGTGCAACTATCCCAGCCGGCTAGTTTTCCAGACGTGTTTTGTAAAATTATTGAAATTTCTATTGACCTCCAGCCACACAAATCATTTTCCTCTATTTCATCACATTTACCATGTGCTCAACAGCATCAAAAGCATGCAAATGATTACAGAGGGAATCTCTGTCCTACTGGCATCACTTCAACACAGTCAGAAGAAAACCTCAGTGTAAGCATTTTCTCAGGTGTCCAGGAAGCTATATTAGGAATATGGCCTTGAAGGAATTAAAAAAAAAATTTTGTTTTATTTCAAGTGTGACAAACTTTTTTATAATTATTCTTATTGCTTATTACTGACCCAAAACTCAGGCCAGATTAAAATATCAAGAGACGAGCCCATATGGCAGACATTCATGGTCATGCTAAGCATTAAATGGGTGGATGAGAGATGAAAAAAAACAGCTGCAGATCCTAACGCTGAAAAAGGCATTAGGCATATTCTCTGGGTTGAGAGGAGGGAGGAACACTACGAAAAGGGTGAATTGGGAGAGGGAGGCAAGGGCTGAGCTGGGACCTTCTCTTCTACCTTGTTTTTTAATGAAGAAGAAGAGGGGTCTGGGAGAGTGGCTGTGCAAAGAGACAGGGCAGCTGAATGGAAAGAGATCAGATCCCAGGTGCGGCTCAAAGAGCAGAGTAAACCAGTAGGTTTTCAGGACACAGAAATCTATGAGGCAGGCTCTTGGGAGCTGAGTGGGGTTTCAGCCTCAGCTCCTTGAAGGCTGAAACCCCAGGCTCCTCCATCCAGCGCTCCTCCCGTGCCCACCCCGGGATGGGTGGGAGCACCTCACCAGAAGAAGCTCCACCTTGCACAGCTGCAGCACAGCTGCCAGCACAGACACGGCTGGACAGCAGGCTCCTCAGAGCATGCATAGATTTGTTCACCTCTCAATGGCGAGAGCCATAAAGGATTTAAAATGGTTAAGTTACATTTTTTCACGTGTTTGAATCATGTTCTATTTCTCCATGCTTTATGGTAATGATGAAGTGGTTGGCCAGTAAGACAACCCCGCTCAGGCAAACTCTTAAAAACCATGATCATATTTGCCTACGGCTTGGCTTGTAAAGATAAAATAATGGAATAGTAAATCCTCCTCCCCCGTCACTGAGGAGCTTTGTTTTTCCAAAGTTAAATAACTTGGTGGATTGTGGCAGTGCGCAATTTACCCTTTCAGCATGTCAGTCACAATTGACTTTAATTACTTAAGTAATTCAGTCCCTGAGCCCCATTTACAGTGGGCACCATTGCACTGTTTGGCATCCAGCCCGTGATTTGTAGATGCATCTGAATCTCCCACATGCGTGCAGTGCTCCCCTACATAAAACATTATATATTCCTTCACTCCTTCCAGGAGTCATATATTAATTACATCATCTGTATTGCAAACATACCAGAAGCGCACTACAGTTTTCTCTGGAGTTCAGCTGGCTTTTCATGTTTCCCATGCCTGAAAGTACATTAAACATTCCTGCTTCATCCTGTATCTCCACTTTACTGACTACACAGCCTCTTTTATGCGGAGCAGTACTCCCCCTGTAAGTAGGTGAAGGTTTGTTTAATCCCATAACGCAGGACGGCTCCTAAGCTAGTAATTCTGAAAAAGCAGCTGTAATGGCAGTGTGAAACAACAGAAGGAACCGGGTGGCAATATTTCCTCCTCTGAACATTTGAATGGGCTTGGCTAGAAGTGAAGAAGAACTGAAAAAACAAGAAGATAGCTAGGTGGGATCACCAGGAAGGAAACAAGCTGAGATTGGCTCTGCAGTTATGGTAACTGATAGGAGCAGTGGGGAAAGCCAGTATGGAGAAAGAGCAGCGTTCCCGTGTGCATGGCCGGGCTGCAGACTACCTCTCCTGCAACCTCCCTGAGTTCTGGGAAATCACTTACGTGGCTTTTGAAGTCTTTGTTCTCAAATGGATCCTTTGTTGCTTCAGATATTGATCAGCTTACAAGCTGTTCTGGGCAAACACAAGAGGAAAAGTATCATTTGGGAGAAAAGTGGAATATTGCAGAAAGTAACATATCTAGAGTGCACATTAGAACCAGATGTTCCACTCAGAAGTATTTGTGGTCAGGGACTACGCCGAGAAACTAACTGCTATAAAGGGAAAAACCCAGAATTACAGCACACTGGATACAAGAAAAAGTTACTCCAAGAGAAAGAAGAAGACTGAAGAAGGATATATTAGGTGTCTTGCAGTGACAACTGTAATTACAGGTTACTATCCAAGCAAGAAAAGGGTTGGATCCAGCTCCCACCTCTTCCACAGATGCGCTGCTGGAYTTTGACCAAAGGCTCGTAGGCTTCACTTCAGTGTTGACTACGGACTTGAGTGCTTTGCCACACTGAGGGGTTTTATTTTCCTCTCTCACTGTGCCTTAGTCATAAGGACTGGATGCAGCCCAGAGGCGGCCAGTTCTGGGAGGGCTGGCAGGGGAAGGGCTGCCATGGCAAGGCACTGCATGACCATTTCTTCAGGGCACCACACGGAGTGTGAGGAGGAGGAAGGCAGCTGTCAGTCCCTCAGGGCCCTTCCCAGCCCAGCAGACTCTTCCCAGGGTGAGGATCCCCTTGTAAATGGGGATTGGGCTGTTTCTCTGCCATTTTGAAGAGCTCTGAGGGACAAGTTCACTGATACGTTTAGGTCACCCACATGATACGGCGATGGAAGACGTGGAAAAGCATACAAATAAAAATAAATAAATACTTCACTCGTAAATTTTAATGACAGAAAAGCGTAACAGAAGAACAGCCATACTGTCATCATAGGGAAAAGCAAAGATTCACCTGGCTCTATACCCTGAGTGTGATCAGAAGGAAACTCTCAAGTGAAGCACATGAGGGGTAATGCAGACACTGAGTGACCCTCCCCTGCCTCCCAGCTTCTGGTCATCAGTGACATAGTGACTTCTGAGCTGGGGGTTTCACCCCAAACATCATTTTGAACAGAAACTGATGGCCCTATCCTCTGCAAATTTGCCCCATCAGCTTTTGAACCCATTTATTATTTTGGTCTCCATAATATTCCATGGCCATGAGTTGCACAATTTCACCACATGCTAGGTGATGAAGTGCTCCCTTTTTAAACGCCCAGCTGATTATTTCATCAGCCCATATTCTTATATTGTCAGGAATGGTACTTAATCTCTTTCCTCAACTACCCATTACCATTCATGATGTTATCAGGCTTCATCTCTTCCCCAAGCTGAAAATACCCAGTATATTTCGTCTTTCCTCACACAAAAACCACTCCATTCACCGAGCCTGCTTCTTCCTTTTTCTGGGCCACTTGCAGCTCTCTGTTCTGAGCTGTGGTGATGAGTTCACTGCATAATGTCCAGGATGCAGATGCATCATGAATTTATGTGGTAGCATAACTATTTTTTTCTGTTTGCTCTCTATTCTTTTCCTAATAATTCCTAATAATCTTTTTGACCACCGCTGAGAAATGAACTGATTTTCACAGGGACTTATCAGTAATGACTCCCAGATCTCTTTCCTGAACATTAGAAGCTAATTTAGAAACTGTCATTCTGTATGTAGCTAGGGTGCTTTTTTCCCATATGCATCACTTTGCATCTATTGACATTGAATTTCTTCTGTCGTTCTATTGCCCAATCACTAAGCATTGTGAGATCCTTCTCCAAAGGTGAAAATGAGAAAATTGATAGTGAAATCTGGCCAATTTCATGTTAAATGTATTTGTAATTTTATAGGAAGCATAGTCAATGTGTGAAGAATACAACTCGGCAGAAAACATACCTCTTACTGCCAAAAAGTCATGGGAAGTTCATCTCATAGAGGATCTGATTTCTAGAGAAAATAAATTCTTTTCTTCATTTGTATGTGGCTGAAGGAGTTATAGCTTTCCAATCTCAACTTCACGTCTGAAATATCTACGATGCAAGGAAGGCTGGATTTGGCAATCAGGCGGTCAGCATCTCTTCATTGTCTCAGGGGGAGTAACTAAGCCTGTACAATTCAGAGAGTATTGACATCCCAGTCAGGATAGCTATATCCTGACAAGACTACATCAGGTCTGATAAGACTGTGAACTGGCGTTCTTCAATGTCCTGACACCCTGATGCAGGGTGCACCACATGCATTGCCGTTTGCATCCCTGCCGCCATACCACAGGTGGCTGCTGCTCCCATGCTGCATCCCCCTGAAAATACACTTTGGAAATGATTTTCCTTAATAGCTTTCTGTAATGATTTTTGAGCCACCTGTATAGGCCATCCACACCTCCAAGCAGTTAGCTGTGTCACCAAAGTAAGGGCATGTCCCACTTGTAGAAGAAGAAAAATGTTCTCTGTTCAACAAGAGAGCTAAAGAGGACTTGTTACCACTGTAATGAGCAAGTTTAAGCGTGCATAAGGTAAACCAGACCTGACACTTGTACGTGGGTGCCTGCATAAGCCAAGAGGTAACTGTTTGGCTATGGATTTGCAAGTATAGGTCCTGCCCACGAGGAAGGTGTGGCAGGACCTGGGAGAGATTTGATGCCGCCTCCTGTCCTTCTCAGGCAAAATGCATCAAGCTGCCGCAGGTTTCCCTCCCTCCCCCCTCCCTCCCCATTGCCTTGACTCTGAGAACTTTAATTAAGCAAATGCACAGGCTTGTGCTTTAGCACACACAGTCTTTTACCCATGTTAAATGTGAGTTTGCTGCATCCAGTGTCCTCACAATTCTGAAATTTCACAGGGAGCACTGTTCACTGGACTGCATTCAATTATTTATTCAGGCTCTGGTTCTGTCCCCACCGAATGCAAGAGCACTGACTTCAAGTAGCAGGCGTACAGCTGGAAAGAGAAAAAATGTGAATTAAGTGCCACTTAATCTCATTTAATCACATTTCCTCTCCTCCTTGCCCAAAAGAATAAGATTTAGAAAAGAAATAAACTGTCTGGAAAGGAAAACTATTAAGTAAGTTTCAAAGTCAAGATCATGCCAACTAATGTTATCTATTTCAGGACCTCCTGCCTTGCTTATCTCCTTTTAATTAACCTATTTCTGACCTGGACCGTGTGTTTGCCTGGCAGACACAGTCCCATTTTGCAATTGCTCTTGGTTAAATAAAAGAGTCTCTAGTAGTGTTTGTGATCAACACTGCTGCTACGTATTTCCTGTAGCAAAGCTAAGAGCAGCACACGAGTGAGGCCGGGAAGCAGATGTGGAACAGGACTAACATAGCGGGAAGTTAGGGTTCTACTCGAAATGCTGCACATTGAAGTGGTTGATAAAACAAAGTGGTCGATCTGCTTCTATCTCCCTGTTTCTACAGCTCAGATGTCTGGACACAATCCTGGAGCCAAAGGGAGCACAATCAGCAGAATTTCTATTCATTCTTATCTTCTAAAGTGCAGATTTAAAACCCTCTTCTGCACAGCGACAAACAGGCCATTGCCGGGTGACAATAAACTTGCTTCCTAAATGGAGTCCATCCCTTTATTAAAAATCTGAAAATAAGTCTGATAAAATTCTCAAACTCCAGATAACGCYTAGAGGTCCTAAATGTGTGTTATGCAAAAGGCAGCAGCCCCAAAAACACTTAGTTTTAACTGCCAAAGATTTTATCTCTTACGATTTTAGTAGCAATTTGATGCAGCCCTGGAGAGCAAAAAGAGAGACGCTAATCCACTTACCCAACAAATCTTGTCCTCCAAAAAGTACAGAGGCTTGGGCTAGGGCAAAACTGAGCTTGAACAGTTCCTCTTCCAATGCAGTAAATTACAATAGGAACGTTACATAAATAGAAGAGTTGAAGGAAGGAAGGAAAACGGGATTCTGATGCAAGAAAACAAACAAGAATGAGCAGGATAAAATACCTTTATCTAGGCAAGTGAAAAACTTGTTGGTAAATACAGGAAACTGATGCTATGAATAATTTCACAGCTGATTCCTTTTCTCCCCAATTCTTTTCCTTATTGTGTTCCAATAATTAATATAAAACGGTGGTTATTCACTGCAGGAAAGCTGTATAAATACGAACCAAACACAGCCGACTATGAACAATTGCAACAGTGAYTTAGGAAGAGAAAAGAAGATAAAAGGCAGTTTAGAAGAACTTCCTCCAAGGAAGGCAATCGATGGCAGGGTCAAACCTTGCGCTCTGGAAAAGAGCACGTCTGAGCTGCCTTGGAGGTGATGCTCTTACGCTGTGGCACGGTCTGCGTGTGGCCTCACAGTGATGTGACTCCCCAGAAGTCCTTTGTTGGACCCCAACAAAGGCCTTCCAGCCTGGTCCAGCTACAAGCACCACAGTGTCTCGGACCACAGACAACCAGCAATGTGAAAGTTGAAGATAAAAGATAAACGCAAGCTTTTGTCTTCTGTCATAAGCTCAACCGAAATATAACACAGTGCCAAGCAGAGAGGAGATAATCTTAGATGTTGTTGCCCACCTGTTTACTTACTTACTGTCAGATGACAAATGCTGGCAAGTCTTCAGCTCCTCCTGTTTGACTGCTGAAAATGTTGTTTTCCAGAGTTTCTCCTGTCAAAGACACGCTGAAGTGGACATAAACTACGGTGGATTGCACAAAGCCAAGCTATACACTGCTAGGGGGGGCAAGGCTGCTGCAGTGCCATGCCCCCAAGCCACAGTGAGGCTGAGCATGATTTCCTCACACTTTCTTTCTTTTCTTGTTCAGGGTGATTGTATTTCCCAAGGATGGTTATACTCGGGCAGGCAAGGTGCATCTTCAGCGTTGTGAACAGGCTAGGCTTGAATACAGACATCACGGCTTTCGCCTCTAAACAGGGCAGTCACAAATGAAATTGAAATGTTAGAACCCTTAAATAAAAAGCGCATATCTCTGGCAACAAATAACTATGTGCCAGCTTGCTATACCAATTAGCAACACAGGTTTTTTGTACCTCTCCTCGGATCTGAAAGATAAGAAATACGAGTTCCCGAGAGTAGAATATAGAAGAGCATCAGCCAGCATCGCTAAAGACCATTTTATCAACTGCTTCCCTCCAGCACTGGTCAAGGAAGAAGGATTTGCTTCTCAGAATACTCTTTTGTCTCTAACTCTTTTAGGAAGGATTTTCTGCTTATTGTCTTTGTCTGACCCAGACCAGCCCCTGCCTCAACTGGGCAAAACATCCCTGGGAACTAAAAAATTTGTTGTGAAATAGAGCTTGAAAAGTACTGGGAATATTACACTGTGTTTGGGTGCTGCTTAATAAATGTTTCATTTCAGAAATACCTACATGTTCTGTCTGACATCAAAACAAACAATTCCTCTGAAAAGACACTATTTATCTAAACAAAATCTGAAGCAGAAAAACGTTAAGAGGATTAAATAGTCCCAAAACAAAGTTGAAAAATCTCCTTTTAGTTTAAATAAAGCATTTGAGTTTCACAAAAGAATCCTTGAAAATACACTTTCTGGCTCAGCATCAGGCGAACATTTTTCCATTCTTTGGGTTCAATTGCCATTCTGACAAAAGTAATATTCACCTCTCTCTCTTCCACAGCACAAATTCAAAGTAGGAGTACCCCTATCTTCCCAGACAATGCTGCGTTCTTTCCTGAGACGAATTTCTTTCGAAGCTGAGATGTCTTGAGCATAAAATCTATAAATAGATACTGAGGAAGGTGACTTGGGACAGCTGTGAGCTGTATAAAGGGCGATTTCCCTACTCAATGAAAGCAGCAAAATTGGATTCAATTTATTTCTATGCCAAAGACTCATAGCCATGAATCCAGATGTCTGTAATTTTCCAGAAGAGGAACGAGCAAACTTCCCTCAGCAGGGAAGCAGGACTGTTTTCTTGGGGAACTCTTGTGCAGCCCAGTCTGGGGGTGTTGGTCTGCAGATCAGGCTTGCAAAGGTGACGGAGAAGGGCAAAGCCAGGAACGTAGCTCTGCTTTCCCAACCCAAAGGTGCAGTTTCATGTGTCAAATATCTGAATATCAAGTGGGCTGGAAGGCTCAAGAAAATGGCAAGAGGGTGATAGAAGCTTCCCCCAAGCTCATCCACGGGCTGACAGTGGCCAGGCACTGCTTCTGCCCGGCTGCCTTTGGGATGACGGGGCTCTTGCTCGAACTTGTGGCTGACAGAATGCCGTGGCGCAAATCTGCTATCACAAACACTGCCAGAGTTAGACATTTTAATAGATGCCGAAGGCGAGATGTGCATCCAGCTGTAATTACCTTCCCACAACAAGCAGGAGAGGTCCTGTAAGTCAAGGCTGAGAGACATTCATAGAAAGCAGAAGGAAAATGTTATTGCCACTGCGGTAGCTGTACCTTTACCACTGGGTTATTTGTGATAAGCCTATCTGAACAGCCAGGTATGAGAGAAAATGACAGATTTTAAATCAAACTTCTAGCTTCTTACCAACAGCAAAAGCAGCTTTAATTTATATATGTAAAGCGCTTCCACTTAGACATTATATGCGCACTCTAATTTCAAATCAACAACATTTAGAACTGCAGCTAACAAGACTTAAAGTTAAAAGCCTGATGATTAATCCATAACTTCACCTGTCTTCCCAAATTATGCATGTTTAGCCAAATAAAGTATTAACATTCTACATTTTACATATAGCAGCACTGAATAAAATAATCCAGTGTGACAAATGTTTCCAGAGGCAGGGAAAAAAAAGACCTGTAAACTGTTGAGAAATCTGATGTAATGCACAAGAAGCTCTCGGAGATTTCATAAGCAAAAGGCTGAGCTTTTTGAACAACACCTTGCACGTATTTTCTGAATGCATACATGCTTGTACTGAATTACACAGTTGTGCATTTGTGGCTGTTGTCACTGGCAAGGAATTGCAGTGAGGGCCACTGGGATGGCTTCTGCGCCTTTTCCCATTGCAAAGGGTTTCACACCGCACTGCAAAAAGACATTGGTAGAGATAGGAAAGGTGGAAATGAAAAACTAGAGAGAGCTGAAAATCATGCTCCATCAAGAAACATGGCATGGGGCTGACAGAAACTGCCCAGCATAACTGCAGTTTCTCACAAAAGCAGCCTGAGAATATGCAGAACAACTGATTCAGAGCAGACCAGGAGCAAGCATATTAAAAAGCAATGCCAGCTTGCGAAACACAACCAGAATAGCACTGAGTGCTGTGACACAGTCAGGGAAACAGGCTCATTACCTAATGCATATGTTTGGAAACTGTTTCCGAGGGAGATTTTCTGGTGATAGGTACAGCTTGTTCCTCTTTCTCATTTAGCTAGGTAAGATTTTCACTGATTAAGGAGAAACATAAACCAGTTAGAGCAAGGCTGTGACACATCCTGGCTCATGTCTAGGCTTGAGCTGGGAGGCTGAAACTATGTCACCAGACCTGTGAGCTCTTTCTGGGGTGTTGAACGTGATGGAGTCAGGTTGCCCCCCAAAGACCTGAAACTACAGGCAATTCAAGACCTTTTTTTCACACGTTTATACAGCATGTCTGGCACTTCTCTCACAATATACTTGTATATAAAATCTTAAAACCTGGGAGGAATGATTTACAAGCGCATGACAGCAAGGCATCAAGGGAAAGGTGGAGTTTGTTGAAGGAAGGCTGCTCCTTGGGCAGGCTGTGCTCTCCTCAGTCATTCCTTGGCCCTGCTTATGCTTTTTGCCTACTGTCATGATGCAATGCTTAACAAGGGCCCAATTTGTTACTGATTTTCCTCCAGTTATACCATCTATTAATGCCTCTTAGCTCTGTCACCATCATATTAAGGTGGTTTTAGGCAATGTCTAGGAAATGGCTGGAGTGTGCCATGCTCTGGCTACTCCCCAGCCCTTCTCCTCAGATGGGGTTATTATCTTTTTGTTGGTGGACTCTTTAATTGACCACTAAGACCTCAGAGGCAGAAAGTCTGGTAAAGTGACAGCCTATGAATGGTGGAGGCACCAGTAATCCAGTTTTCCAGTTTATTCTGGCATTGGTCTTTTGAGTCTGTTATAGGGCTTAGTGATTTCGGAGTCTAAGTTTTAGTGCCAACATCAGGTAGAGTTTACGCTGCAGAATGAGCCAGAGGTGCTGTCATTGTATTTCAGTGCTCTTGATGGAAATTTTTTTCCATTCATCTATTCAAGCACCTTTTAAGCCCCAGATGATAAGGTTTCAGCGTCCTGCAGCAAGTTCCATCGCTCAGCTAGGTGTTGGGTAGAGGAATAGCTCCCGGGCTTTCTCGACCTGCCAACTGCCGCTTTTCATTTGTTGCCCCCCCCCCCTAGTTTTTGCATTGGAGGGTGTCTTCTGGGTAGCTCTGAGCAGTCCCTGCTCACCTTCTCCGTACCGCTCGCAAATCCACGCTGTATCATAACTCCTGCTCGGTCCTCTCCCTTCCAGGCTGAAAAGTCCCCCTGAGGCTCCAAAGCAGGACAGCCACCTCTGCACACCGCTGAGCTGTGACAACGGGCACAGAGGAGCAGGGTTTGCCAGCCCGGGCACAATGTGGTGCATTTAGTACGCTCTGGAGCTAATGCAGTCACTGTTTTACATAATACAGATGTGCCTCAGACATGCAGAAATCCCTGACCCATTCTCAAAGGATTTCAGTGGGTTGTCACCTGGCATGTCCTTGCCCCAGGACCGCATGTTTCAATGGAAAGTGATAGCAGCAGCGGCTTTCCAACCAGCCCCTTTCAAAACTTCAGCCTTTCTCAGGCATGTTTGTTTTGACTGCTCCAAAGTTTCCTCTCCCTTTAATAGATGGCAAATATATTAACCAGCACAAACAGGGAGCGCATATGATCGAGTGGAGGGACAAAACAGATGGCACATGAGTCACTCCTGTTTGCGAAGTCGGTGATGAAAACACGCTCTTGCTTTAGCATCCTGCTGGAGTCTTTTTTCAAAAGACAATTGAAGAGCTGCCCTTGGCACCGTGTCCCTACAGCCTTCCAGGTGAGAAAGGGGTCGCCACTCAAGTCCTTTCTTCATACATCAAAAGTGATCCGGGAAAGAGCTTGGGGACTGTGGCAAGCCCCTCATAAAAGTGCTGTTTAACAATAGCTATCTCCCCAGCAATGATGTGCAGGGACGGAACGATGTCACCAAGACACCGATGCAGTGCTCTTCCCCAGGCCCACAAGCTCTCAGTAATTCTTCAGTGTATTAAGCTTCCTTGTCGGATATTTCCACCTGCTTTGCTATTTGCTTTTAATTCCCTGTGCCTTGCAGCACTAGGCATGTTCCCTGTTTTCTTTTCTCTTTTTCTTTTCCCCCCTCCCACAATCCTTCTATGGGTATTGGATTTTATATGCTAACTCGCATCACTGAAATATCATGAATGACACAAGTAGAAGTAGAAGACATTGGTTACGCTCTTGCCAGGAAAGATCCTCGGCCTATTGGAAATAATGATTATTTGCACTGTATAAATTGGATTTCTGCCATGAACAATATTAGAAGGAAAAGGCAGTAAGCAGTATTACTCTGCTGCTGAGCATTCATTGTGTTAAAACAAAAATAGACATAATCTATAATAAATAGCTACCACCTGGAAACTGCATTATATATTTGGGTGAGAATACAGTCCCAATCTGCAAACACATTTGGACTTGATTACTTTTACACATTGCAAGAAATTTCCTTGAAATTCAGTGAGTATAACATTAATAGTCTTTATTCGTGTCTGCAGATGACAGTCTTGGCTTACGGGAATAGGCACAAGGTAGTTATTACTAACAAGCAAGTGAAGTTAATTTTCTCTCATAATTCAGGGAGGGGGGATTGTTGGAATCAAAGACATATAATAAATTATCATATTATTAGTTATTTCTAATTTAACTGTCCAAATTTAGAATTCTTTAGATAGCAAAAGACATTTCACTTCATATCTAGAAGGGATTCTTTTTTCCAAAAAACAAGACAGATTTATTCCCAGACCTATCTGAAAATTAAAATTTGGATTTCAAAGAAAAATTGCTATTATTGCAAATCAGAATCTTTCACAAAAAAAAATCCAAATGTGAAACCTGCCAAAATCAAGACACATACACAGGGAGAGACTTTGTCATTTTTTTTCCTCTTTCCTTTTCACACTGACACAGTAAAACTGATAATATCAAAATTGTTCTGGTTTTGCTTTTCATTTTCCTTTTTATCGCCTTCAATAATTTTGAAATTTCCTCACCTTTGAAAAAGAGAAATGAAACAGTCCCTCCTTTGCATCACACTTCAAGCACTAGAAAGGTTTTTCAAAGTTTCAATAGCAACCAGCAGCAGAAACATTTGAAAAATGCAAGAAAACTTGCTTGTGTGGGCAGAGGTGCCTGTTCAGCTTTCATTTTACTGTCCCCAGTTGCAAAGAAATATTTGACACTGTTAAAATTTCAAAGCAATCAGACTTTGGTGTTTTAAAAGTTTACAAAAAATTCCTTTTGAAAAACTATGTAGTGTCAGACAAAACAACATTCAGAAAAAATCCTGACTGTGGCAGACGCTGGTTATTTGCATTGGAGTGCCAATAGTAATGAGCATCAGTAGAAACAACGCTTCCCGCATACTCGAAGTAGCAATGTTCTAATAAAGAAAAATAACTTACACAAACCCCATAATTTGTCTCTTACAGTGTCTTCTCTTAATGGAGGAGATCTGGTAAGGAGAAATAAATTTTTTAAAGTGGCCACTGATTCTGCGTGCCCTCATCTTTAGACATCTAACATGTGGGACTTTACAGGGATCTGATTTTCACACATCGTGCAAGCTCAGGCCCTTCAAATGTGTTTCATATTCAAAGCCTTCCACCAGCATATTTCTTGGCGCATGCAACGTAGTATATGCACACAGATTTCACAGACCAGTAAACAGAATGAAAAATACAAGAATTCACGAAGTTGAGAGAAGAAATAGTATAAATGGAAAGTCATAGATACAAAAAAAATGGTCTCTAACAAAACACAATATCCTTTTTTTTTTATTGCTAATGATGCGATCCGACTTTGTACCAGTAAATTGGCTTTGATCTTTGTCTGTGTTACCCTCCTGTGCACACAAATATAATAGCTGGTTTCTGCTGTGGTAGCAGTGTTTTCCACTGTGAGCGGAAGGGATTCATGGCCTCTCAGGCTTGGGCTGGTGCCAGGTCATGGATCTGTTGCCAGACTCTTTGTAAGCGCTGTGCGGCCACCTTGTTCTCCTGCATTGACGTAGTCCATCACTTCTCTGGTATCCCTTCTGCCTCTGGTCAACCTGGGAGAGGGGGCTGCAGGAGGTCACATACAGCCCCTGCCCAAGAAGGACTTTACTTACACAATTCAGGTAACTCAAGTATAAGTGAATGCACTTTCTCACCTTCCACATACAGATAACTTCCCACAGAGAGTCAAGACATGGCCTGAGCCTCACGACCTGTGCTGAATAAGAAAAATAGCGGAATTTTGAAGTGGAAAATGTAAAAGAAAATCCTCCTTCAGGTCACATATAAATGCTTGTGAGCAGGTGAAGGTGCATCGCTTCAGTCAGCCTGTCGCCCAAAACCTGTAGGACAGAAAAGGTACCAACAGAAATCAGAAAATATCCCAGACTTAAGCAGAGCTGGCTAGGCTCATCTCGGAATAGCACTGTAAATGCTGAATCTGAGCAAAGCTTTTCCAAAAAAATGGAAATGGGACAAAAATGTAACTGGGTGGCTTACACATAAGTAACTACCGGCATAGATGTACCCTAAACCCACCACGCCTTTCTGCAGGTAGCATGAAATAACAGCTCTAAGAGACACAAATAACTTTAATATATCCACTTCGATATATGCAACTAAGGCATTGACATCWGATTAAGTCTTAAAGTATTGATACTAGCTATATGATCTGTTCACCAGACCACAAAAAAAGACATGTGACCACATGGTGAACACCTGCACTGGCTCTTTGGATGACTTTTCCTTCTTGACTCTGGAATGGGAAAAACTTGGTATTCATACCATCACTTACATTTCCTCCATCTGACCTATGTATTACGGAATCACAAGTTGCCATGTTACTCATTTTTTTCCTTGGGGAATGTTTTTTAGACAATAAATCTTACTTTTCTTTTCATGCTATTCCATATGAAGAACCCTTTTTAAACAAAAATAGTGTGGCTTTGTTAATGAATTTGAAGCAATGAGGTGTCCACACATGTAATCCCTGGGTCTTGAAACCTTAGCACCTCAATTTGAATGCAGAGAAATGCAGCCCCAAGCTGCATGTCCAGGAGAGTGGAGACCCCCTGTTAAAGGGAAGCTCCCGGCTTGAGCCTGCGATGGAGGGAAAGGACAAATTGGGTCAGGGCCCATTTTGCATGTCCATTATAGGAGTTTTTGAGTGGGGGATGTCAATTTGTTAACTTAATTCATTAACTTTTCAAGGGGGGAGCATTAAAAGGCTTTTCTATGCAAAAGATATCTGTAGGTGCCTCAAGGAGGACTGCTGGTCGTGCTGACCACAGCTGGCAGAGAGGGGCTTGGAGCAGACCACAGGGTAAGCACTGCACAGCAGGGCATCCTTCGGGGTCCCTCACATCCCTGAGTCTCCTTGGGAAGGCTGCAGAGGTGCCGGCCCACCTAACACAGCGCTGGACCAGCCCTGGCCCTCTCTCTTCCCTGTCCTAGTCACCAACTGGCCACTTCTCGCAGGGGCGCGTGAGGAGATGAGGCCAGCTGGGGAAGGGGCCCACAGGTCCCAGGAAGGAGATGGTGTCGGGTGGGTGTCCCATATTGCACGAGGGTGAGGGGAGGGACGTGATCCACAGGAAAGCACCTGCAGGAAAGTGAAGTGCCTTGCACACCTGCCACACACACAACCCATGTGGCACCATGTGGCCAAAGACCTGTATCCTCTACAGAGCTCCTGGTGCAGCCCATGCCTTCGTTTTGGTTCCAGTGCTGTTTCAGGTTTCCTGGGAAGAAGCTGAAGGTCATGGACACCACCCTGCTTTCCTGCTGACGTCCCCTCTTGGAAGTGTTTCATGTGTACCCATGGTAACAGCAAATTCACTAGGCTTGTCCATACACAAATCCCCTGGCCACCCACAAAAGTGATGTCAGAGAGGGATGAAGTCCAAATAAATTTCAGATGCAAAAAATTACATTTGTTATTCCAAAAACACCTCTCACTGATAGGTTAATGCAGCATTCAATTTGCATATCCAATGCTTGTTTTAGCTTTACAGTTCACTTTCAGTATATGGTCAGGATCCACATAAAAGATTTTAACTTTGTAAAACGTCTGTTTTTATCAGGATTTACTTAGCTCTCTTCAGCTATTCAACATGGTGCAATAGGGAACAGATCGAAGGATCACTGAACTCAGGACAAGACTCTTACTGATTCGAAGCATCTGGTAAAAGTGATTTCCTTGAGTCCAGGGCATGCATCCCACAAATCGCTATAAACTAATAAAAATGTACAGCCTACAGGAATACAATGAAATATGATAACAAACTCAAGCTGTTGAATGAACAGTATAGCCAACAGCTCCCCAGAATGGTTCGTTGATCAGTCAACACCAATGCAGAAAAGCTTCACATGGATAATTTATGGCTCACATAACGATCACATTATTATAACATTTTCCTGTTCACTCAGAGATAATAAAAGACATACTCCAAATCAATATTTATTATTTTAGTTTTCCTTCCTCCCTACTGTTAAGTTTGACATCCTTCTCCTCCCCATTTATAGCCTGCCATTGCTAACTGAACTCCTTCGCAACCTCCAAGATAAGTATCTGTAAGAGATCCGTATATCATGATAGCAATAAACCAATCCCTCCAGACACATTTAACCACGATGGAATATTGTCAAGCTCTGAAGACAAGTTGCTCCCTGAGGAGCAGAAATACTGAACCTTGATTTCCTGCAGTTCAATGTCCCACAGCTTTCCTCTTCCACCCCAAATAACCCCTCTCTGCTTCCAGTATCCTAAGTTCACCACATGTCCCCTAGGTCCTTTCATAGTATCCTCCATGTCCCTGTAACATTTTGCCTTCACATCTCCCAGGCTTTCTGGTGACTCCACTCACTTCTCCTTCATGCCCTTGCTGCCCTTTTCTGTCTTGCCACTGGGGCAGGAGACAACAGTACTGGGACTAGGCTGGAAATACACATTGGAGAGCTGGTCTGCCAGAAGGTGCCTGCCACCTGGTCAGCTGAGTGGCTGCCAAAACCAACACAGAGCACTAAGCTGTCCAGACAAGTCATGAAGAAAACCTCTGTCCTTTTCCCACCTACCAGGAATTTTTCAAAACTTGATTGATAAATTAGGATTGCTGGAAACACTCCCTCTTCTCAGATTTGGTTTGAAGCATCCAAGAGTGTCACAAGTTACCAGAGGGCCATCAGACAGACAACATAAACCCCTCACCTTCTTCTCCCAACACCACAAGGCCAACCACTTGCTGACCCCCCCGTACTCCACTTTTCAGAGTCAGCCGACTGACTCGCACGACTCCACGTGATCTTCACTAGACTGACCAAACTCTTCTTGTAGACGGCTTTACCAGGCACCAATCATCAATTTTTGATGTCTAGTGCTGAAGTTACATTAAAAAGATCTGTTGCTTATTATTGTCAACGTTGCCAACCCAAATCTATGACAATGTCAAATGTGGTTACGCTGCCAATATTTTGCTCTCTCTGAGGTGGAGCGTTTCTTTCATTATCGTAAGTGTTATTTATACAATTTCCTTGTTCAGAAAGAAGGAAAAGAACACAAAAAATACCTTGGAGTATAGGGAAAGCCTAGGAATTGGACAGTTAAGACAAACAAGGCTGCAGTATACACATTTTCTTGTGCAGCTCTTATAAACAAAGTTTAGCTGCCTGAATCCTAGTGTTTTATACTCTTTGGGCAAATATTGAGCTAATATCGTGATTCATGTCCCTAGTCATACTCCAAAGCAGCACTGTGTTCCCTCCACTGTTTTAGATGCATGCAACAGAATGTTACTGTTTGATCCAAAACATGTTTTATGACTTGCTTCCTTTTCCTTTGGTGTAGTAGCAGAGGTTTTTGGCAAGCCTGAAAAGTCAAAGGTTATCAGAACAAAAGGGTCAGATTCTAGTTTCATTGACTTGGAGGAAACTGAGCGGGTGGGAAAAATACATTTTACATCCCTCTGTGAGCCAATATCTGTCCCCTGTGGGCAGTCTCTGGCCCTATCTTTTCTTCCATGACAGAATTTTCACCTTTGAGTCTTGGCTTTCACCAGGAAGAAGTGAGAACATGTCCTTAAAGCCACTTTGACATCAATTGATCATTTTGCTCACCTAAGACTATCATTTATATGCTAACAGCACGGTCAAGGCTGCCATTCAGCTGCCAGCTAGTCCCCAGATGGGTACTGAAGTTTTCTTGGGTCACCTCAGCACTTAGCAGTGACTCAAGACTGACAAGTCAGGGCTCCTGCTGCGGTTGGGGTTTCTGCGAGCTGAAATGCAGGCTGGTCTCACCAGCCGGCTCCAGCGCAGAAACCAAGCTTGGAGAATGACAAACACCAGCTTTCTGCCACCCCAGGAGGGCCACAGCCACCAGCACAGGGCACGTGCAGGACACAGGAGAACAGGAGAGGTATGGCAGGGTGAGGGCGATGTTCAACGGCCAGGTCTGGAGATGTCTCACATGAGAAACTTATCTTCAGGAGACTGTTCACAACTGGGTGTCTTGTATAGCAGAAGAGGAAGAAGAAGGACTGCATAGCTTAGGTTCAGCCCTGGGCTGATGACCCCAAAGTGAAGCATAGACAGAACACTCTTTACCAGCTTGGGGCAGGGCTAGCTGGCAGATCTTCGCATCGTGTGACACACAGATGTGCTCTAGCTTACTTTGTACATCCATCTTGACCAGAAGAGACCTGGCTTGTCTGTCATTATGCTCACTGTGTGGCTCTCCTCCTTCACACTGGGGCTCCTCCATGTCGTCACATGGCACAGAGAGAAGAAGGAGCTGTCTGAAGGTATAAGATTAAGAAATGGCGACAGACATGTTGATAAAGACCATAAAACCTTAAACTGCATATGGGGCAAAACACGCGCAGGCAGAGCTGAGGCAGCGCAGGCTTTTCCAGTCCATAACCAGGGGCGGGCAGCCCCCAGCCCAGCAAACTGTGAGGAATAAAATGTTGCTGCCCACGATGTGGAAGAGCACAGCGCTGGTATTCACTGTCCTGCACGAACCTCTCCGCTTGTGCCCCAATGGGCAAACCTCCTTCACAATGTACAACAACACTGGTGACTTACAGCGTGAAAGACTCCGTGCTGCTTAACATGGCAGCCCTTCCGTGGCCGAAAGGGACTGCCTGCTTCTGTGAGAGCGCATCGGGCAGCACCTTCCTGATTCTGAGTAGAGGTTCAGACTCTGTGGATGTTGAAAGCTGCTCAAGAATGACAGGAGACATGGTGTCAGTAGCTGATGAGTTAATTGTTGGAGTGAGATTAAGGTGAAAAATGGTAGAAATGACTGAGGCCATGGTCTCACAGGTGGTGGCAGATCTACTTCACCCAGCTAAAATCACTCCCACTCCTACCCCCACGGCGGCACAGCTGCATGTGGTCACACAGGGAGACACGTCAGGGAGCAGATCCAGATGGAAAAAACTAGTTTAGATTATTTTTCAGACATTTTTGCTGGCAATGAGACAGAGGGTGACAGGAGAGAGAAGGGACGAAGGAGGGTCAGCAGGGAGGAGAGGGGGTGGAAGCTGTTTAAGATGGCATCGCACTCAGAAGAGGGCACGTAGGCCAGCGAAGCCTAAATCCTATCTTTAAGTCACTTGGCATTCCCCAGATCTCACTGAAAAAGGGAATCTGGATTTCACAGGCACACAGGATTTTTTTTTAATGTTGCCCAGAGTCCATATCCCTACATGATTGTCATTTCATTTCAGTTTTTGGCCTGAGGGGACATAGTATGTATGTATGTATATTCATGTAGAAAATGAGAGACGAAGGAAGAAAAAATACTGGGCCAGACCAAAGCTTGCATCTTCTGTGGGCTTCCCCAATAAATATCTCTATTTTCCTGATAGGGACAATCCTTAGTTGACTGCAGTTCATATCACAGTATTACTGTATGGCAGCAAGCTAAARAATACATGTGTTTGTCTGTCACATTCTTTGTTCAAAAAATATCCCTATATCACCGAGAAGATAGAAAGAGGGGAAGGAAGAATCTACACTTCCCTTGACATTACACAGTGCATTTGAACTGTGAACCTTCCCCATCCCTTGTAAGGACACTTTTTAAGAATTCCAGTTATTGAACATCCTATAAATTTCTTTATTTAATTTTAAATAAAAATAAATCCAAGTCTCACTCTCTGCAAGAACAAAATGTGAGAGAACACATATTGTGCAGACACATATTGTACAGTACTGCCAACATCTGTTGCCATAATTAAAGAGAGCGGCATTCGAAGCAATAATAAAAATCAGAATAAAATGCTGAAAATACGACTTTTCATTGTTTTCATTCTGATAGGCAGCCTCGTGTAACACACCTGAAGAGTAAAAGGCTGTTGCTTATCTTTCAGCGCTGAAGTTCTGGCATTCTGAGCTTCAGCAACTCTCATTATCTTCATCTTCAGACTTTCACTATCCTTTATGTGTTTTAGAGATATATTAAATTACTATCACAGAAATATGACTTCTTTTTCTGATAAAACAGCACTGCCTCCATGCTAGATAATATGTGTTGCTGATGCAGCCTAGTAAGCACTTATTGGTTTATATCAGATTTTAGGAAAAAGAATATTTTTTTAGCTGTTGGATTAATACGTTGACTACATTTGTCAGAATAAAACAACAGCATTTACATTAACAAGTGAAAGGTCTAGAAAGCCCTCAGAAGCATTTGGTTTAGACTGATCGTGGATATTTTCCTGGCATGGGATCACATTAAAATTTTTATGCTATAATGTTAATCGCCATATAAAATATTACATAACCATGCCTAGAAAGCAAAATTGCAGACTGAATTTCTTATTCAGTCTATAATCTGAAATTAACTGGTGTTCAGTTATTGTTGTTTATGGACTACCTTGTCCCACTGGTCTGAATGACAGATTACAAATATAAATGTAAAAATCTTTGCCCTGGGCAATTTACAGTCTACTGTATGACTGATGAGTTTTCTTACAAACGGTGAAATAATGCAACCAGCAAGATTTTTTTTTTTAATTCTGTTTTTTAGCAATAAAACATCACCACACCTCTAATAGGAACTTGTTACATTATCATCACTACCAGGCAAACATCTAACTAGAGCATCTGAGAAACGGTTATCATTAAAAAAAAAAATCTGGTAATTAAAGGCCATGATTAGCTCAGAAAGGTGTATTTGGCAGCGTCAGCCAGCTCTATCTGGATTTAAGATGACTCATTGTAGATGCCATATTTTTCATATGTAATGTTCTCAGTTACCAAGGGATAATAGACTCTTCATTGAAAACATACTCAAATTCTCCCACCTGGGAGTTCTAAATGAATCTATACACAGTTTGTGCCTTGTATATATCAGCCAATGTGCATTATTCAACAAGAACCAGGGGCAATTTTCCAGTGCCTGAGAGTTAAGGAGACTTAACATGTCAATTTTTCTAACTYGGTGCTTTACAATACAATCCCGTTGCTGTATAAATCACCAATAAATAATAACCCCCTTAATACTATCTTCACCTTCCATTAACCAAAATGTTCTTAACTTTAAATTGCAAAATTAAATAAAGGAATATTGCTCTATCACGTATTACATGCACTGTTCATCATTTTACTATTTAATAAAAAAGAATGTAACAACAGGATTCAACCTGTAGGTTCACTGTTAGAGAATTTTAATCAACTTCTGTGCTGCACAATTTCAGCTGGAAACGGGCAGATGAAGGTCTACAGATAAAGTTTATGCTTAAAAAATATTTCTAGATACAACCACAATTTTATTTGGTTAATTATTTTGGAAATGCAGTTACTCTTTGGAAGTGTAAATCAGTAGTAGCTATCTTTTTATACTATTGCTACTTACATTTCTATTACTGTTAGTAACCCTACATCTATGTCACATGTGCCAATTATATATAATGCGGTCATATTTGCAACAAATTATAATAAAAATGCCAYGTACCAGGCTAGCAAAAATAAGGCAAATAACACAGCTCCAACAACCAAAATACATATCAAAACTTTCAAACAGGTCCCCCACAAAAAGGTAATGGACAAAGAGCAYGTGTTCAGGCCTCCCTCAAAGACCAGCAAACTCAGCTTCTTTGATTACAGAAAGACTGTTCATGACTATTTAGTCATGAACGAAGGTGAGAAACTTCAGYCATTGTCACTGTCTGACATGACAAATAATAATGATGTGTTTTGATGGCAACTTTCTCTATAGATTTCACCTAGATATAACCTTTTCTAAGTGATGGCTTACTAATGGTGATAATATACCTAACAGCAGTGTCCTTTCATTTGGCAATATTTTTTTTTAGTTTTCAAATGTATAGCTCAAAAGAAATTCTTAACAGATATAAGAAAGTACCACATAAAATTCATTGCTTACATATACAGCCCCCCACACATATTTCCCTTGATTCCCACTCCCTATTTTTTCCTTCTCCATCTTCAGCGAAATTATTCTGAGCTCCATCTTGCTCTTCATAATTCATCTTTCAATTGCATCCTTGGGTTTGCAGCTTCTGTATTTTTTTCAACTGGAGTTCACTATTAAGGTACATAGAGTCCCTGCTTTGGCAGCAAAGGGTGCAACTGCATTTCTTAAGAGTCGTGGTAGTTGTGGATGCTGTAGTCCAGGCACCCTCAAACTGCATTCTGTTTGGCATCAGTTATCCAGCCATTCAATGTTAAGATAGGGGACAGTAGCACACCTGTTGCAAGGATTATTTCCARACTCGTGCCTGGTAGAGTATCCTCAGGGCAAGCTGGAGTAAATACTCTTCATATGGCAGAAGTTAACCAGAACCTATTTCACCCCATCTGCCACAGCAGAGTTGCTAACAGCAGTCGTTGATATCAGCCGTTGCAATTTCAGGGATACAGAGATGACTCAAGAATTCCTCCAGTTTTTGAAAGCTGTGATGAAAGTTCCCATGTTTGCCCAAGCTCAGCAGAATTCTGTTAAGTGCACTCCCTTTGCATAGGTTTTAAGTTCCCAGAATTCCCGTCTTCAAAAATGTCAACATTATTGCACCTCTAAAAGGCATGCAGACAATCGGTGCCTTGTATATATGCAAGTACCAAGCCAACATATACTTTATTATTCTAAGTGAATCTTTCCCAGCTCTACGTTCCAATTTTCCAGAGCACTGGCAAGAAATAGATTTGCTGAACTCAAAAAAGATCACTATTTTCAGCAGTGATTATGACTGCTTTTATCCACCATTCGAGGCCTGGAGGACAAGCAAAATAATTTTTGCATCTGCCTCCTCACTGCAAAGTTTGAGAAGTTGCGTTCCTCACAGTGGTCGCTGGTTAGCTTGAAGTAGAGACATGTGCCTGTGCTCTAGAGAATGATGTCATGTCATTTCTCTTCATAAATTTTTCCCAGTCTTTGACCAAGATTTGGAGGAGGAGCCACTCATTCAATTTTTCTCCGCTGCTGAGTCGTGCAACCAGTATCTATGACCACAGACTGTATGCTTGTACTGGATGCACCAGGGCATTTCTCACCAGTTTCAGTGCTTCTGGTAAGTATCAGTTATTTTTAAGATGACTCTGGCAGCTGGTTGGCTAACTGTCTTGCTAAGTAGTTTATTATACAAAAAAGTCCAGATAATCGTGGTACTGAAGGAATTTAAACATCACATCTGGTCTGCTTCTCTGGCCAACTACATGAATTCCAATGACATTCTATGACATGAATGTAAGAAATACAAAATGCTATTAGGTTTTCATTTTCAACACCTTTTAGATGCCTGCGTTATACTTTAAATTGATGCATGATTTATAAAAATGAGTAATTGCAAAGGACTGAGTCAAAATGCTCTTGGCAGATATTATCAAAAACATTGTTGGTCCATTTAAGCATCTCTTCCAAGTGGGCAACGTCAAATATGACTATTCTGTAGCCAAGAAAGGAATTAATTCCATACTAATATGAAGAAGTGCTTCATCTCTAACTGTGTCAAGCCTGACAACACAGGTATTATGCCATCCCTTCAGCAGTCGCTGGATAGAGCCTCAAGCTATGGTGCCAAATTCTACACATATTCCTCACAAACATGTCTCTTGGAAACATTTGCTAATAGTAAACAGAAGATTGCGAGTGGTTTTGAAGTCACCATCCTAGGAATGTTTCCATGCAGCCTGTGCGTTAATGCCTTTGCACAAAGAGTATAATCAAAAACATTTACATTGGCAGCTCCAATAGTTCCAGAGTGATTGGTACCTAATGTCCCTGCCAATTGCAGGGGAGACAGCAGAGGGCAGGTAGTCTGCACAATGGTGCCTTCACAAAACCTCTTTCCAGACTGAAGTATTGAACCTTGTACTGCTGGATTGCTTTTGATATGACAACAAACAAGTGTCTTTACCAGGYGCTCTCCTGCATGCACTACATCCCTGGTATGCTCTGCTGGTCCGTAACGTGGGAGGGTCCGTCCCATCCTTAACCCTGCAGGCTGTCTCCAATGGTGAGTGTTCACTGTTTACATCTCACAGCAATAAATTATAGGTTTTCTGGATATAGTCTTAGGTTTTCCAGATATAGTCTTACAAATGGCAACAGAACAACAACTCCATTTATACAATATCAGGTATCCTCCCTGATCACCTCCTGAAGGCTATCAGCATTGCTTACTCACAGTGTCCTGCGCACAGAAGGAAGAATATTTAGTAGCAGCACAACATCTTACTCAGAAGTTGATGGTAGGTTGTCTACCAAGACTAAAGGGTTGTCTTCCTCTCCCAAGTTACTGAATGAGACACATGATGTCCCAGCCTGCTTAGTATTAAATGCCATTCACATTCCTTGTTAGCCTCATAACGTGACTTCCTAAAAAATAGCAGTAAAACGTGCTTTAGGAGATTATTTTTTCCACATGTGACTGTATAAACTGTATTGACTGAAGAAGTCTATCAAAGGAGCATGGAAGATGCAGAAGTCACGCAACTTCTGAAGATCAAACTGTGGATCTGCTGACACTTAATGGTATAAACTCAGGGGTTACTCTTCTGAGAGCCACCCAGATTTACAGTGGTGGGATCTGTTAATTTACGGGATGAAGGACTAATCACCATAAACACAAAGGCCTGGAGATGCGCAGAGGGCAGTACCAGGCAGAGGAAGCCCTATAGCACCCAGACCTGGCTACTCCCAGGGACCTCAGCAGAGGACAGCCTGGCCACAGTCTGGGTGTCAGAGGAGTCTGCAGGAGGTGCTCTCACCAGACAGCCTTGCAGACTGAGCGGGGTTACTGCCCACAGGTGTACAGGACTCATTATGGGATGAGCATTTGGGGAATGGTGTAAAACTTGCTGGGGGATGTTTTAAAGGGGTTAGTGGGAATGTGTGAGACTTATGGGATATTAAGGGTAAAGACCAAAGGCAAGAATGGGAGGGTGAAGGTGGCTTGCAAAGGAACAMGTGCGGAAAAATACAGAGATAAGTGGCTGATAGCATGTAAACAGGCTGCTGGTCAGTATGCTTGTTTGGTCATGCCCCATGCCTGATCACCACAGTCTTCTAGTTAAACTGCGTTTCTAACTAACAGCTACTTTACTGGGTGAGGACTTTCTGTTCTGTGTGCGTGTGTGTGTGTTTATGGGGGTGTACGTGCATCAGCTGGAGTCAGGCCATGGGTCAGAGGGCCCATGCATCTGGGGTGCCAGCAACTGGAGACACCAGTGTATGTTTGTGTGTGTGTGCATGCGCATGTGTGTGTGTGTGCATGTTTTCTTAGGGAACATCAGTCCTGTGTGAGTGCATGTATGTGTAATTCACTAGAAAATTTCAAGCCAGACCTGCTGACAAGTAGGATAAGGCATCTGGGAGCCAGCTATCAGGGACACCATAAGTCAGGGGCTGGATACCAGAGAGAGACCAGGGGTCTGAGAGTTGGATACTGGAGTGACCATAGGTCTGCACAAGCTCCCAGAGAGACCAATGTGTATATGCATGTGTGCGTGCATGTGTAGCAGAGGGTCTGACTGCCAGCAACTGGACTGGAGCTGCAGGCCCACCACTGCAAGCACATGCACATCCTGGCCTCCAAGTTAGCAGCCAAGAATAAATCAATGGCAGAGAGGCAGAGGCTGGGCAGAGCATGGGACAGCACAATGTGTGACCTGGGAAGCACTCACATTCACCCGTTCCCAACCATCAGGCTGGAGCACCTCACCCAGCTGACCCAGGCAGAGGAGGCTGCAGGCAAGTGACTTGGCAGACCTCCATGCATGATGTTGTCAAGACCCCAGGTCACAAGGAGCACATTCTCAGCCCATACAAGTCTTGTTCTCCCAAGACAGGAGAAGGAGGAAGAACATGAAGCAGAGGTGGCCACACAAGGGCAGCCCTGACATGGAAGACACACGTGGGTGCCCAAGCGCTTTGCAATAGTGCATACCACCTAGAGGCACCCCATGCCCACAGGGTACCCATGAGACAGTCACAACCTGCCCTGTCAAACAGTGTGATGGAAAGAATGGAAGTGTCATGACCAGCTTCCCACGTGGACCATGCTGTGTCCCAAGGGTGCGGGGTGCAGCAGTGGTTTGGCTCCTGCCTCACAGGACAGTGCGCGGCTATGGACCTAGAGCCGTCCTTCCCTCTCCGGCTGCAAATGGCACATCTGTCTCCTGATTCAGGGGAAGAAGCAGGGCCAGCCCTCCTCACCCCGCTGGTTGTTGCTGCAAAACCAGACAGTGGGAGACGGGCCCTTAGGCTGCCCCCCTGCAACTGCTCCTGTGCAATTATGCCTGAGCCATGTATTTGCATTCACTTGTAGCCCAGGTACCGGTGCTGACTTCTTAATAAAACAGACTTTCATAGGTTACAGCAAAGATGCAAACAGATGGCATAAGGCTTCGAGCGCGGCTGATGCGAAGAGCTGTCAGAAGGAACCGGGAAGTGCTTTCCCTTTACAGTGTGGTAGGATGGGGTGGCTCTGGGCTATGCCATGCAGCCTTGCCAAAGGTATCGCACCTTCCCGCCGATGCAGGCTGCAGTGCAGGGTTCCCAGCGAGCTTCATTAGAAGCCAAGCGAGGGGTATCTTTTAATAAGTGAAAGGAGGYGGGGGGAGAATCATTTTCTTCAGCAACTGGCCTCACTCCAAAACTGCAATCTGATCACAGGACTCTGTTTCTAACTCAAGTGAAGAGGAGGATTATAGCTGCCCTGAATTTTGTATTAAATGGAGCACATTAGAAAATCCTGCACACACCTGAGAAACCCCAAGTCTAGGCATTAAAAAAACATGCCTCTTTAAACTTTACGAAAGTAACAAAGGATGTTTGGCTTTGAACTCCCAATTATGAGCGTTCGGGGGACAATAGAGCTGTGCAAGGAACTTGCAATTTGTAATGTATTTGATTTATTAGGTTCTTTTTCTGCTCTCTGAATAGCTACAAACATGCTGCAACTGTTAGATGCATTTGTTTATTCAAATGCATTTGATTAACACTATTCAGAATTTTTGACAAGGTGGACTGATCATAAATAATCAAAATCTTAGCTGTAATTTGTTAGGGAAAAAGAAATGGTTTAACAAACCAGCAAAGCACAGAAGTACTTGTAGGTAGAAGTTGATTTCTACATTTATTTATCTGTGTGGCTTCAAAATTGACTCTTGCCCAATATTCATGCCAGGATAACTATTGTTCGCATAGGCACAGCATGCAAACGTGAAAGTTTGTAAGCATGTTCACTTAAACTGAATTCATTTAAACAGTCAGCCGCTGTTTGCATACTTTTAATTACATACTAAGAACTGGCAGTGCAAGCAAGAGAAAAAAAAATCTAAAGAGAGAAGTCAGACATGCCTTAAAAATTAAGCTCCTTGTTCAAGCCCCCGCAGACAATATCAGGCCTGTCCCTGAAGAACAAAGAGCAGAAAAAAGAAAACCAGAAAACAGTTCTCATTTTTCCACCTTCCCAAGTTGCACCCAGTGAATCTTCTCTGCTTCACTCTTGCTTTGTGCAGACCACCACTGTGTTAGCAAAGCCATTTTCTTTGCCCGGAAAATGTGAAAATTCCCTCTGAAGAGCACTTGAAGCATAGCGGGGGGAAATACTGCGGTGGCGAGAGGTTTCTCTGAAACTAACCATAATGGATTCCTTTTCATTCCTGCATTAAGGGACTTGCTTCAGAGCAGAAGAGTAGCCAGGCTCCTTCAGAGATAATCTCCCCTTTTCCTTTCGCCCTGTATCAAATGGAGACTGAAAGGGGAAATATTTTTCCCTTGGGCTCTGCCCTGGGGTACCCACCTCTGCTCCTCAGGGGCTCTGCATCCTATAGGGCTGTGGCGGGTGGGGGATTTCTGGTCTAAGAGTTAAAGCAGAAGGAAGGAGAGATAGGACCCCTGGATTATAGTCTTTGCTCTGAGATAGAGGTAAATAGTCACATTCAAATACAAAACTTCCCTTTGAATTATTTTTTCCATTCCCTACCAATCCCAGCTTATCTCCCCAAAACGGTCTTCACTTTTAAAATCAATTTATAACCGATCAGACAGCTAAAATAGCTTCTTACAGTAGGTGTCTCTAGTCAATGACTGATTTGCATTAAGAAAGATATGACAGCCAAGTGTGAAGAGAAAAGAATGATAGTTTAATTTTAGAAAAATTCCACATTCATCTGAGAAATGATTACTAAGCACTGTGTATGTTCATACATAAATTATTTCTAAAAATGTGAAAAGATATTAAAATGCTAAATATTTTCTTGCAGCAGGAGCAGGAAAGCTCCAGCTCAGATGCCGTGGCCTTTCACGGGAAGGGATGGAGCGGACTCACACCCCGGGGAGGCAGCCGGCAGTCCCATGCCACTGACCGTGACACCGAGCAAGGACGAGAGCGAAYGGCTCAGGGGAAAAAGGGTAGAGGGACGCGGGAGGAGAGGGAGGAGGAGAGGGAGGCTGAGACAGCTGCTGTGTGGCAAAAGCACCTTCCAGCCCTTCTGGCGACAGGTGAGAAGCCTCCCCCTTGCGCTCCGTGCGTGTGAGCGCTGGGACACCCATTTTGCCGGTGCGCAGGCTCTGCTCGGCATTAGACAGGCCTGGGGGCAGTGGTGCACGGACACGCAATTATGGAAATAAATAGCGAGGTTCCCAAGCAGGCGGGCTGGGGAGCGCTGGGCAGCCTGCTCTGGCTGTAACCTCCGCAGAGCCAAAAGCAGCTCCAAGGAGCGTGACACAGCCGTCAGGGGGACGTGCCAGGGAGCCAGGTGTCAGCTCCTGAAATAAGTCCTACAGCTTGTCAACAGAGCTCTGTCATCTCTATCCAGAAAAAGACTAATAGTGGGCTGACGCCTGGCACTGACAAATTACCAGGTTCCTGGAATTGGGATTTGGATTCATTGCTGAGTTTTGTTTCAATTTTTTAAGGATATCTTTATTTTACTAGGACAAGCTCTTTTCTTTGTCCTCTCATGGTCCAAGCTGGCAAAAAGCAGCCTGAGATCTCCCACAGAGGAAGCCCAGACCCTGCCAGGGTCCTGCGCACAAGCGTAGGACATGTTCAGAGGCAGCAGGGACCTCGCTGCAAGATGAATTGTAGGCTCAGAGCCTATGAGGGAAGGAAGGGGAAGAGTCAAGAGGTGAGAAAGGTGTGTGAGGAGGGAGAAAGACAACGAGAAGGTCACTGCAAGAGCATTAGAGCATACTTTTGTGGTTTTTACTAGATGTGTCTCATTTTTCAGTGTCAAGAAGAAGATGTGTACGCGGTGTTTGTCCCACGCTAACACGCCCTGGAAGAACAGACATCAGTCACCGGCTGTGCCACGTTTTTATTAGCTCAGTTTCACAGAAGCATCCCTCCAAGTAGGGAATAACTCCATGCATCACAGCTCAGGTTTGACAGGAACATTAAAGGCAATGTGTATTTTGATATATCAATCCAAATTTGTAGGCAGCAGAGGTAAGACTTGATGTAAAAAATTGTTAAGGTTATTTTTTATGAAAAAGTTAAGTTTGTGGCCCTGTAATGAAGATCTTACTATCTTACATAAAGATCTCTTTCAAACAATCTAAACTTGTGTTATCTGACATTTTAATTAGCCTCATCTCATTGCCTTGGAAACATCCTGTCTTCTTGCATTATAAGTCCTAGAGTATTTGACACCCTAATGCACAAGACCATTTTAGAAAGACAGCAAACTTTTATTAGTGTTGACTTCGTTGCTATATACTAGAACTCCATTATTTGACATATTCACTTTGCACGTCACCTAACTTCTCTGAAATATAACAGGCAACTCATTCCTGGCTTCATTCTGAAGAAGAAAATTATTGTATAAGCAAATTACGTCACATGGAGGGCCAGATCTTTTTAGGGATTTTTGTTCTTGGGAGACAACATAGAACAGGAACTTCTCTTTCCAGAACAGTATACCCATGAGTACCAGCAGAATGACTGCAAGTTCCCTCACACAGACTTCTCAACAGACTTCATACCAGTGGCAGGAATAAAATCATTCTTTCATACATGGACTGGTCCAAAGACTGAAAGGCAATGGGAATCCTCTCAGCAGACTTTGAGGGGAGGAGGTACCTCCAGCTCCATAAACACTTACCAATCTTCACCCTTAGTTTAAGTAAGTCCCCTCTCCCAGTCTCAGTGAGAGTTTGGAAAAAGCAGACTGCTTCCAAAAATGCTGCCTTTTTTTTTTTTTTGGCTTCACTGCTGAGATCTTGAACAACTACCCATCGTCACGGCAAAGATATCAACCCTTGTTGCACGCTGCTGAAGTGTTATCAAAATGTCAGTCGTTATTGTGTATTGGCCTGGACCAAACTCAGCTCGTTCAGAGCAGCGTGCTTCCATGATCTCAGTTCAATGCAAGCACACTACTCGTTCCCTAACACTGTCGGTGTTAGGGATTTCTTTGTCTCATGAAAATAATTTAACTAGCCTATTAAAAATGATACCATTGTGGTATGACACTGAACCACTTCAGTTCCTTCAAAAGTGCTTTGAAACTGTGCAGAACTCAAGTGTTTTCCACCCAGGACAATAAAGAATAAGTTGCTTTATTTTGCATCATTTCCTTATAGAATTTTTTAATACATTTGCCCCAAAACAGGAAAATACAGATTTTAAGTAATGTATTTAAACAGCAATTTCACACACACACAGAGTGGTCAAAATACTATATAACAGAACATTTCAGTGGTAAAAGGATTATGCTGGCTTACACCAAAAGCTGTATCTCTAATTTAGTAGTTATGCATTCTGAGCAATAAATAAAAAAAGGTGGGAAATTAAATTTTTTTCATCAGCAGAGCAAAAGGTTCATCAGAAGAGTTTAAGTCAATCGTCTGAAATTGGAGTTGAAAAGCGCCATCCAGCAATGGCTCCAATTTTTCACTGTTCAGGGCAGAGCCAGATTCCAGTAGTTCAGCTCCCAAGATTCACGTTAATTTGTTAAATCTGTTTTCTTAGGCATCTCAGACAAAATGTATAGGTTTTCACCCAGGACTTCTGTACAACAGAATACCCTCACTCTCTCCATTTCCATTGACCAATTATTGCTGAAACTACATCCCGGTGCTTTTGAAAACAGCTCAGTTGGCTGAGTCCTAACAGGAGCCACGTGCCAGAAAATACCTCAAAGATTTTCTTCCTCTCTGGACGAAGCTAACAAAAAGAACATTTTTCCTTTCTTCCCCAGGTAAAAGCTTCTCATTCACTGGGTGGAAAGGAAATTTAATGAAGTCTTTTCTTTTCAGATAGCTTGCTCTTTTTCAGGGCTGCAGCAGGACTAGTTTGCTCTGGACCCCTGGCCCCATTTTCTGCAGTGAGCCGACGGTGCTGATTTGATGGGCTATGCCTGTGTGGGAAACAAATGGTCCCACCGGAAGCATCTGTGAGATGGATTCTCCCCACCAGGAGTCTCGGAGAAGGACGCTGAGGCAGGAGAACTGAGCCACTTGTCTCCATGTAGGTGCCCTGGGAGCGTTTTTACTGTTCAGTCTTTCACTGCTGGTCAGAAGGGCCTGTGTAAAAAATACAGAATCTGCCTTAAAGGTCCAGGTAATTCATTTTTGATCCTCATCGGAGCACACAGAAACAAGGCAAGACCAGCTCAGCCCTAAACCCCACCAAAGAGTCCCCAAAGTTTTCCACAGGACACCCACACTTCAGAGAAGGGGAGCAAATCACAACAAAATCTGGGCAGCCATGGTCTCCCTCCCTGGGTAGACCTGGACTCCTTAGCTGGCGACGGAAAGCACCTTCCCCACCCCTCGCAGCTGCTGCAGGACTGCCTGCAGGCTCAGGAAGGACATCTCCACTGTCTTTAAAGGGTAGTCCTGCGAGGACGTAGAAATATAACACATTCCTAGCTCTACTTCATGTGTTCATAGCTGGGGACAAATAAACCAGACCCCTCACATTGCACTACCAAGCCCCCAGTGGTCTCTGCTCGGTGAGCACCCCACTGCTGAGGAAGCCCCTTTCTCTCCTCCCTGGAGCTGCACTTACACAGACGGTGTACTGGCTGCAAAGCTGGTCCTGAACACTGTCTGCGGTCATCCCCTTAAATGGCTGTTCGGCATGGTCAAACAAACTTTTCTTCTCTAGGCACATCTGAGCAAAGCTATACATTTTTCCAATGCAAGGTGACATTCTGCTATTAATACATGACTCTGGGAGCCAAAGACCTGCAGGAGCCCCACTGTGAGCATGAATGGCACCCAGCTGCATGGCAGCTGGGAAGAGAGTAGTGCTGCTCTCTCATTTACCCAGCTAAAACCCAAATATTTACTCCCAAATTGAGCTGAGCTGCAGCTAGTCTGTACCAGCTGGTTATCCCATTGAGCAAAGAAAGGAGGGAAATGGATTTCTTCCTGTTTTCCTTACTGGTCAAAAGATTAAAAGCAATATAGTGGTGTTGGTCCCTAGGTATCGTCTGATTAATATCCTGTTAGCCAGCTGGCAAATTGCCAAATTCACTTCTCTTTAAATGAGAAAGAGACTGTTCCATGAGCTCAAATGGACTTTATTAGCATAACACTACTAATTCAGCACTCATAACCCAGAGAAAAGGTCATAAGTAAATATAGGCATGCATTCCCTATCAACGTTCCTTTTTGCTTTCCTTCTGGGTAGGCAAAGAACCACAATGCATCAGATACTTCACCACCACAGTCAGGTCACAAATGTCTAACTTTTACAGGGGAAGTGTTATGAAGCAAAAAGGCCAGAAGCCCTGAAAAATTCCTTTCTCCCAGCAGCATCTAGAAAGTTGTCCCTACTGGTTTTTAATGGTGTTGATYAGGTAAGGTGTAACACAGAGAAGTCTTCTTCCCTACCTCCAGGTTTCTTGTCTAGTTAGTAAGCTAGGACTTTCCTAGCTGGATGTTGTCTGCTGGCCCATAAATCAGCTCCCTCTCTTGCCTGATGCTTCTAGCACATTTCACATTAATAACCATTCTGAATTCTCCAGCATGTCATTTCCTTTGGTCTTCTTCGTAGCRGAGGTTTATAGCCAAGTTCAGTTTAGAAACCACCAGTACGAGGCTGGAGTCAGCAGCCCATAAGGTACCTGAGATCGCTTCATTCATTCAATGTTATTCATGTTTGGTAGTGCAGTTATGACATGCATATCTTTTGCCTACTGTCTGCATCAGCCACTCATGTCAACAGGGATTTCAGAAGAGATAACTCCTCTCTGTCACCTCGAGCAGCGGTTGCTTCCCAAATAGTGCTCCCTGAGGGACTGGCATGCCATAAAAGAAGATAAATGTTCTGAGGACACTCACTAAAAATACCGTGTGTTAATTCCCCAATTAGAAGTCTCAGGAGGAGAATAATGAGTGATCTGTTAGCAATTCTGTAGGTTCGCAGTTGTCTGATATCCCACATCTGGGAGCTACTGCCCTCGGGTAGCAGCTAATTGGCCCCAGTTACCATAGTGCCTCACAGTCCTTAATATATGTATCCTCACTACTGCTCAGTAAAGCAAATAAGGACTGATTTCAGCTCGACAGACTGGGAGCTGCGTTTCAGAGAGAGCAGGGAACTGACTTTACAGCATTATACTCCACGTATAAATCACAGAGTGAGGCAAAATCCAGGTCCTGACAAGTACTTTCTACCCAGGGGAGAAACTGGCCACAGAAGATGTTTCTTTGGGTCAAACCCGCTTATTTACAAGGACTGCAAAAGTGCTGCTTCCCTGTCAAAATCAAACCACCAGCAGTGTCTTCGCCTAGCCCCTCTCAGCCAGCTCTGTAACCAAAAAAAGCCGTCGCAAGGCCTTTTCTTGAGTGAAGATCCAGTGATTGCTCTGTCTCCTCGGTTTTGTGTTACTTTCTGCCTCTCTCTCTGCGGAAGTCCTGCTCCTTCTCCCACACAGGCAGGCACGCAGAGCTCATTACCTCTCCCTCCAGGGCTTGCTCTTTTATTCTCACAGGCCAGCGTAATTCCGCTTTTGCGGGAGCTTAAGAACTTGCTCCTACTGTTTTGGAGACTTGGTACAACCAGGGAGCTCTGTTACTTGTAAGGCTTATCTTGAACAAAATGTGGCTTTAAGCCCCCTCACTCCCTGCAAACRCACCCAGGCTGTAACAGCGCTGAGATACCTCAAGATTTTTTTTTTAAAATGCTCCGTCAGCATTGATTTCAATAGGAGATGGATGCCTAATCTGCTTATGCACTTCTGAAAATCCTATTAAGTGCCTCTTTACTTCTCTAGGTGCCTAAATATACTTTTCTTAATTTGGCTCTAAGTGATTTGCATCCGTCATCAAGATTTTTGAGAGCACGGCTTGAGGGGAGACGCCTCCCTGTCACAGCCCTTCCATGCAGTCTGTCACTTGTTCAGATACCTAAACCGGGAACCGAGCTCTCGCGAAGATGCTGTGACAGTGTGAAATATGTCTATTAAACTGTGAACACTCTTCGTGCTGTTGCCTCCTTCTTTCATTACACCTCCCATCCCGCACTGAGCACACGCGCCCTCTCCCCCAAGAAGCCCTCACCATGGGGTTATCAYGGCTTCATCTCCTTTTCCACCACTGCCCCAGACCTGTACATTTTTCTGCAGCGGGCCCCAGCTGCAGATGGAGCCACGGCTCCTCGGCGAGAGCAGGGAGATGTATTTTGGGAGGGGGCAGGGGCGGTTTGGGTGCTCGGGGGCAGCAGCCGGGACAGCGGCAGTGTCTCACCTTGGCCCCCAGGCTAACAAATACGGTGCTTACAGAGAAGTGCAACCAAACCAGGCAGCGTATATAAACATTTACTTCTAAGGACATCCTAGAGAATTAAATGCCTGTGGCTCAGGARTGTCTTTGCTCAGCTTTTCTTATCTTCCTTGGCTTGTTGTTACTAAAAGGCAGTCACAGGCAAGAAAAACTGTGAGGGGACGTACGTCTGAGAGGCTCAAAAGAGCTGAGGCTCCAGGGTTTGTGTCAACAGGATGGCCAAACACTCCTCCATCTGGAGAAAGAGCACTAAAAAAGGGTCCGTACCTTTAGAACCAGAGCTGGATGCAGTAACTGCTTCCTGCAGCCAATGGACATAGAAGCAGGGCCAAGAAGAAACCGAACTGGCCATGACCAGGCTTGGTACCCACCTATGGACAACTTCTTGGGAAAGATGGGCCCTGCTGGGGTCCTCAGCAGCTCTGCCCCAGCCCCACTGCAAGCCTCCGTCAGAAAGGAGAAGAGAAGAAGTTAGCACCTCCRGAAATTACAGTTTAAACAGTCCTCAGAGCACCTTTAGCTGTTCTTAAGATGAAAAGAAACTTTAAAAGGGGGATTAAAGTTAGGATGGTCTGGTTTTGCTACTGAAGAACAGCTATTTAAAAAGAGCAATGAAAAATGGGAACATATTCAGAGATCTAAGCATGCTTTAAGAGAGATCTAGAAAAGTGCAAATACGGAAATGCTCTGAATCTGATTAGCTATTTCTCCTCTTACAGACCCTATGCTGCAGCCCAGAAAGCCTTGATAAACCAGAGCTTAAAAGTCCACTTGGCCTTTGCCACTGATTTCTCTCTGTATCAATTCTGTTCTCTAATAATCACAGTGCAGCAGCTGAAGTGCTCCGGCACTCACAGCAGCCCCATTAAGGAGCCAGCAGTGCAGGGTYCGGCCCGTGAGCTTCAGTCAGCAACCTCTGCGCTCCCAGGTCTTTCCTTGCAAAGTGTCAGCTTAAGCAAGTCTTACAATATATCTGTGCTTCAGTCCCCTGTCTGCAATACCATGGTAGTAACAGTGGCCCTATACAATCCTTATGGATTAATTAGTTACCTTTTGCAGTGGACACTGACAGTTGTACTGCTGATAAATCACCTTTTTGGAAAGAGTGAATAAACTCCCATCCGAAAAACCTAGCAAGTTACAATTTGCTGATACACAACGAACAGGCAGACAGCCCAAATCCGGAAAACAAAAGAGAATGAAAAACCCTGATTTTGCTCATCCTCCCATTGCGTCTGTCRCGATGAGCAGAGAGAGGAAGAAAGGGTTACATTTGTTCCTGGGGGAAGCAATGAGAATATTCTTGCCTTGGATCTGCCAGGCTTGCAAGGAAGACCCCCAAGCTGTATTTCCTCGGGGAGCAAATGTTAACTAACGAACAGAGAGTTGGACAGGCTCTCTTTCTTGGGAGAGGAGCAGAGCTTCCCTTGATACCGCTTTGGAGAAAATAGTTTGCATGAGGCCTAGAGCCATGGGCCAGAACATAACCTAATTAGGCCAGAAAGGGTGATTAGCCGTTTATTTTGAAGATGTTCAAACCATGCACTCACATCATACACTGCCCTGGGAGAAAAAGGAAGCCGTTTATACTCCCAGATCTAAGGGATCAGCAGAGTTTATTTTCCCCTACAAATGAAGGCCTGGTCTACTTACATTCTTTCAACTGAGATTGGATCTGTTTATTTTCACTCATCTGCAGGAAATGGGAATATTTCAGTCTATTATTCTGAGCCCGGGGAAGCAGTTTGTATTGCTTAACCATGGGCAAAGGCAAATTAGTCACAGCCTTCACATGCTACCTCAAAAGATTTGTTTAATAGTAGTACCATTAGTGGCAAAACGATTTACAAAAACGCATAGTGCAAATTCTGCTTCTTCTCCAGAAGGCATGAGAAACTTTGTTAAACCCCCCAGATGACTGGTACTCCATCGTGGGAGATGGAGTTGATCAAGTTCTCCCTCTTCCCAGTAGGCACCTCCATGTATTGATGCTGAGCTGAGGGGTTTAATGCAATATTTTCAAGCTCACTGCTTCTTTACTCTATTGAATTAGCTGCTGATTCGTGAGGGTATCTGGAAGCACGGCACTGAAAAAGGAAAATGCTGGTAGGAGAGAAGAGAGGTGCAATGAGGCTCCCCACACATGGCTTCTGGTCAGAGCAGTGGCAACAGGACAAAGACGTCTTCACAATACATATAGCACACCCCTCCAAAAGCTACAGTGGGATCCCACTTCAGTGTTTCCAAATATTTGTTTGAGTTGGCTTCATATTTAATTATAAAACAATCCCCTTTTGCTAGATTTGGTTAACAGGATTTGTTTGCATGCTTTGATCTTTTGTTTTTAATCATCTCTCATGTTCATGAAGACTTTGGTAAGATTCTCTGTTGATAAAAGTGCTCAAATTATAGCAAATGGACTACRAGGTGACAATATATCTTAGAGAGGGTTTTAATTCCTTTGAAGTTAAGCTTTTTGATGGTCAATTAAATTATTTTAATTGTATCTTACTTATTTTAAACTTAAATCAAGACAGTTTTCCAGCTACTGGAACTTAAAAATTCTGCAGAACCCAGGCAACTGCAAGCGCCGTGAATGTAAATTTTATCTGTTGTCTACATTCAGTGGAAGAAACAATCAAGAATGCACCGAACATCAAATACTGTGATGAAGACAGAAATTACCGGCAACCAATTATAAAGATATGGAGCAGCAGAAGGTACAGTGTGTTACATACATTATGGGGCTGCCAGAATAGACTACTTAGGGAGGTACAATAATAATTTAGATTGTTGATCATAATAATCTCATGCTGGTCATAACTGTCTGGCTCTTATTTTATGCTTCCCCAGCCTGTTTGCTGAATCTGTTTGCTGGGTTTTGTACTTGTTTATAGTTTGCAAATTGTTCGAGGCAAAGCGAATTTTGCTGTTTGTTTGCACAGTACCAGCTCTAGAGAARGGGATGGGAACCTCCGTGATCTCCTTCACTGAAAATAATTAAAAAATCCCTAATGGACGCAGTAAAAATTCTTCTCTAGGAAAAACAAACTCAGCTGAACTGTAGCTAAATTAACTGATATCCCTCATGATCCACCAATTTTCATGATGGATTATGGGGAAGCTTTATGAAGTTCAAAAATAGCACCGTATTCCTCCCTCCTCCTCCTCCTTCTTGTCGCAGGGTCCTGCCAGCTATCAGAAGATCGATCGGCAGCAAGCAGAACTTCCCCACTACAATGAACATAATCCTCCAGTTCACTGGTTTAAATGAGTCTTGAAGGATTACTTTTCAGAGTAATGAGGGGTTAGATGCTTCCCAAGATAGCCAGACAGCCTTCATGGGTTTTGAAGATGAGCCAGTATATGAGAAGTTACAAAGTGCTGTAGCCTTTACCTAGGTATTTTCCCCTTTTCTCGCAAAAAGGCCAGGTGCTCTGAGACATCCACCTTCCTGGTAGCAAGTTTCTCATGCAGATCCCAGAGAAAAAAGTTCTTGAGGTGCAGATGTTTCTCTTGTTTGTTTGGGGTTTTTTCCAAAGACCTTCATTTTGTCTCTTTGTTACAAAAAAATTAAAATTCTTTTCCGTTCCATTTTCAAACATTCCTTGTGATTGCCAGGGCAACAAAACATACCAAGGTAAGATCACTTTATTTGCAGGGTTCTCTTACAGTGGAGAAGTGATAGCTGTTGCCATGCCTTGCTGTTTGAACAGTAAGAGGACTCAGTCCCTAGCAGACCTCCAAAGATTTGCCAGAGTCCAAAATCACATGCAGGTAAGTCCTACTTTCATGGATCCTTGTTTTCATGGTCTCCTTGCCTCCTGTGGTATGCGTCCTGGTGAAGTGGCTGATGAGTCATGGAAGTGGGAGAGTGACTGCCCAAATGCTCCATAGCTGTATTTTCCAACACGGGAATGCTCCAGCCTTGCCCACTGCAATGCAAGTAGCAGTTACTGCTCCTGGAGAAGTTGAGGACAAGCAGCCACAAAAAGCAGCTCCCCCATCCCCACCTACAGTCCCCCAGCAGAAAAGCTCCTGAAAGGAAGGGAGGTCACAGCTGAACAGCAGCAGCATCCTAGTCCCCTCTTCAGGCGACAATCCCTTTGCCTAAAGAAAACAGGCATTGGTTAAATAAACCAACACCTTTCTTGTAGAGTTTTGCCTGTTTCTGGTGTCCCCCTTGCATATGACCAAAGAGTCCATCACAGACAGTATTTTAACCAGAAGCTTGATATTAGCTATTCTGGGATAGGAAGATTTCAGTATTTCAGATTTTTCTATTGTTCATAGGAAAAAAGTGGTTAAAAGCTGATTAGCTAGTTATTTCTCCTGCAAGACCTGACCGATGGGGACAAGCATTCCTAATATCTACTTGAGATTATTAAGTAATTTCTAACCTCACTAAAAATTGGACACATTTCTGTGGAATTTACTTGTAGGTTTTTTGAGACATTTTGAGAAAATCCATGGGATTATAGCTGATTTCTCCCAGTACACACAGGAATCTATGTTAAATTGGCTAACAAAGCTGCTTGGATTGGAAAACAAATTAATCCACCCAGTCAGTTATAAAATGCCCACTAGAAACAGAAAAATAAAAGCTTTTCTACATTTTACTTCTGTGAAGAGAGAATGAAACATTCTTGTCTCCAGAGATCTTCCGGTCCCTACTCCCATCCTTTGAGTTTCATCTTCCCTCCCCAGATTCAGATTTTGAGGAGCAAAATTAACTGTTTTTATGAGAAGAGGTGATAATGGGAAGAGGGGATACTGTCAATCAAGGACCAAGTCCCTGGCCATGTGAACATCCAGGACAAAACRCTCAGTGCAACCAGACGGGCTGTCCAGAGGCTGCTGGGGAAGAGYGCCCTGCATGACGTTCCCCCGCAACGTTGATGCTTCCAGCAGAGCAGGCATCTGAAGGTCTGATAATCGATGGCAATCTAATCAATACAACAATGGGGGGTCTATGCTGTTGTTCATCTCAGGCAAAAATAGAAGCTTAAAAGCAGACATTTCTCTCCAGTGACTTGGACCTCTTGCTCACATGAAAGTATCCGCATTTGGCAAAATGAATCCCACCCTTTCTTAAGGCTGCTTGCATTTCCTGAGTTGCTCAGGAGGGAACACTCTTTCCTTTCTCTTGCACCGCAGCTGCCCAAGAGGAGGGCGGGTGCTCAAACTTCATTTTGCAAGAGCAGTCCCCCTGATGATGAGCGCTGGGGGCAGTGCTCGCCGGGATGAAAGGAGGAAGAAGCCGCATGTGTTCAAGTTGAGAGGTTCTAGCAGAGTCCAACAGAGACACAGAGGCATAAGAAATTCACCCCAGGGGAAATGCTAGGCTCTATTTTGTCTGCAAAAAATACCCCAGCTGTACATCATGGATGTGCCCAACAATGGAATCTGACCAGCAAAGTTCATCCACATCTGCCATCTTTTAAGAAAGGGGAAAAAGTATATTTGATGCGGCGTTCAGCTATTTGCACTTTGGAAATCCAGCTCCCAGGGAGTTATTCTCTCATTCTGTTTTATTAGTTTTCACTGTCTCCCAAGATCTGTGCAGTTCAGCTCCATGGTAACTCAGGAACTTGCTTAGTTGCCTTACATATTGATGTATACAAGGAAAGCACAGTGCTAATACACTGTTTGAGCATCTCTAAGATATATTTAAAATATCTAAGACATGTGGCAGGGTAGGATTTATGGAGGACACAGAATAGTGCTGCCTTGCCTTAAGGTCATAGCGATTGTTTCTTGGGAAGTTCTACCAAGTCACTTTTGGCTTTGCAACAACTAAAGTTGTGATAAACTTTTGTCCACACTGTTAAGCATCATTCATTCTCCCTGTCCTCCAGAGATTACCATAAAAAAATACAATGTGATTAAAAAGGGGAAGAAAAACAGAGGAAAAACGACTTGCCCTACAGTAATTAGCTGTGTCTAGACTTACTAGCTGGGTGCTACTGACCTAGCCCAGGATATGAGCCCTGTAGTCCTCATTCTTTGCTCGTCCACAGCACACCATGACTCTGCTCAGCCTGCCAGGCCTGGGCTTTTTTACAAATGGCAGCAGCGCATGATGGGTTGGTGCATGTCCATGGTTTGCCCTCACATGCGTACCCAGACTCAGAAGCATTTCAGGTGATAGGAAACATAGAAAAGTCATAACAGCTCTCACACAGACCTGAAGTCAGATCCCTGGTCCCTATGCTTTCATCCTGGTGCCCAGTCACCAGCTGGCTAGCCCSGTACATGACATAAACTGTTCAGTCACTTTGAATCTCTCTGTGTTTCTTTTCATGATATATGATGGGGTCCAGACAACAAAATGCACAAGCTGCAGTTCTGGAAGCATTGTGGGGATTCATTAGTTAATGCCACAAGGACCTGGCGTGGAACATCCAAAACCTTAGTGGCATTCTGCTCCTTCTCACTGTCGTTAGCTTTGAATATCCTTGGGATTACTTTTTTAAATACTGTACGGAAGATGACAGGAAAACTAGAAAAGACTACCAGAAAAAAAAAAAAATTTCCCACATGTTTTGGGGGAGGAAATAAAGCTGCATGTTACCCTTTAAATATTTGCAAATTTTCAAAGAGCAGGAGAGGGATCAGCTTCTGCTATATCAGCTGCAGCGAGTGACCTGTGTGGTGCTAGAAGACGACGAGATACTTGTCCAAACACAATGGCAAGTAGCTAACAACCTGCAACAACATGTTCTGAGATCCTCTGGCCTGGTTAATTTTTCAAACAACAGTTCTACTTTGAAAAGCCCACCTTTGAAAATTGCTAATGAGTAATCAATGTCAAAACACAGTACCCGTTGTGCCAGTGAGCTTTTCACCTACTGCCATTTGGATTTTAATGACTTTCTGATGTGTATCAATGCAAAGCAACTCATACCACAAACGATCAGCTTTAACTGTTGCTTACAGGATAAGCCATTACAGAAACACATCTCTCCAAGGCAGCTGGCAAAACAGATGCAGTGAAGTACCTAATGTCAAAACAGAGAGAATAAACACTGAAGAGCTTCTCAGAGCTGTGAAGGCATTTCAACTGAATATACCTACATCTGCCTTTGGGCTCAAAGCCTCTTCCAAAAGCGCTAAAGGGTCAGCAATGTGTCGGGGAAGTGGGGGGAARGACCATTGCGGCTGGCTACACTACTGAATATGTTAGAGTAAACGCAGGATCCCAAATCCCTCCGCTAGCAGAGGTCAGGCAAGCACAGGCATCAGTCACTTGGTTTCAAATCTGGAGGTGAAGATCTTCACTTGGTAGTTTCAGAGAGTTCCCAGCTAGTCTACGTCGTCCTCCTGCTCTGGCAGTCTTTCCGTCTGAAAGACACTGCTGTACAATATCAGGGTTACCTCGGGTGAGCTTTAGTTGGTGGTATGCAACTTTCTGGCTGGTTTATGTTCACCTGTAATCCTATTTTCTGAAGTTGAAAAAAAGCCAAATGCAGAAAAAGTGAAAATGGTTGTCTTCTATCCATGTTTTAAAGTCTGTATGGACCTCTAAGATGAAGCTCCTTATTGTTATTGCTATTACTATTGTTATTATATTTTTCATTTTGAAGGGCCAGACGATAAGAAAAGAACTAGGAGTTCAAAATTAGTTCGATCAAAAGAAGTGAAATTCACCAAGTACATGTGATATATAATTATACAACAGGTATAACTATACTTACTACTACAGAAAATAAATTTACATGGTCAGGATCCAGATCCCGCCTATGTAGATAAAACTGATGAAAGAAAAGGTACTTTACTTCTGGAGACACCTGTTGTCCGCTACTAAGTAGGGAAGTAATTTCTAATTAGATAGATCTTACATAAAATGTTTGGCATTATTTGAAGCATCCTGCATTCTGCATGTCGTTTTAGCTACCTGACTCATCAATATTTTGCATTTGTAGCTAAGGAGAGCCACACTATGCTAAGGCAAAAATAAAGTCATCTGATCTGTAAGTAAATAATAATACAGTAACAGTAGTGACCCATTATTTAAGGTTCCAGAACAATTTTTGCTTTAATGTTCATTACATTAGAATGCTTCAGCACATTTTCCTCTGCACTGCTCCATGGTTAGTTCCCAATCAGAGGAAAATATTTGGAAGTTGCAGGTTTTAGGAGGAGCTGCTTTTTCAGGACACAGAATCAGTAATTTGTAAGCTTTCATACCAAAGGTTTTCATAGAATCATAGAATCATTAAGGTTGGAAAAGACCTCTAAGATCATCAAGTCCAACCATCAACCCAACACCACCATGCCCACTAAACCATGTCCCTAAGTGCCTCATCTACACGTCTTTTAAATACTTCCAGGGATGATGACTCCACTACTTCCCTGGGCAGCCTCTTCCAATGCTTAACCACTCTTTCAGTAAAGAAATTTTTCCTAATGTCCAATCTAAACCTCCCCTGGCGCAACTTGAGGCCATTTCCTCTCGTCCTATC